>CABHPP010001430.1:2309-44625 GCA_902168425.1 Peromyscus attwateri
GGGGAAATCTGGACGGTGGAGAAGGTCCATCCACATGAAAGGTTTTGATGGACACATCTGTCATGTCCACCTTGGAGACAACAGAGCTTGAAGTTTATATCCTTCCCCCAAAACAGTCCCTACATGGGGACAGCCTGAGAATTCAGACAGTCCCTGATGAAGGCTGTCCTAGCAGCTTAACTCTAGGATCCAGCACCAGAAGCCCTGTCTGGAAGTGAGAGGGCAGTGCCGTGAAGGGCCATGTGTGTGAAGCACCATGGTGTCCCCACTGAGGGTGAAGCCAGGGTTCCTAGTCTGGAGATTTCCAAGTAGTGGTTTTTGACTAGCAGAACACTCTAAAAGTGCAACTAAGAAGTTATTTTTCTCCAGGGCTTGCCCAGAACCTGTGCTGAAAGAATTTAGTGAAACTTGGAATAGCTGCTACTTAAGAAGAAGTAACAGTATGTGCAATATTTATAGTTTACAATCAATCTGCAACTATTATCCTGGTAAGGTGTTTATTTTTATTTTTTATTTAAAATTTTTTTCATTTTACATACCAACCCCTGTTCTCCCTCCCTCCCCTTCTCCCACTCCCCCCACCTCCCCCCATGCCACTCCCATCTCCTCCTCAGAAGGGATAAGGTCTCCTTGATATTCAACACAGGCTGGCATACAAGTTGGGGCAGGCCCATGCCCCTCCCCCCGCATCATGGAGAACTGGCTCTAAAAAGCCAGTTCATGGACGCAGGATAAGTCCTGGTCCCATTGCCAGGGGACCCACAAACACATCAAGCCACACAACTGTCACCCACATTCAGAGGGCCTAGTGCAGACCCATGCAGGCTCCCCAGTTGTCATTCCAGAGTCCATGGGCTCCCACTAGCTTGGGTCAGCTGTCTCTGTGTTTTTTCTCATCATGATCCTGACCCTTACCCTTGCTTTTAATTGTATATTTAACATAGCCTAGAGTCATCTGAGAAGAGAAGCCACAGCTGAAGAATTGACTAGGTCAGGTTGGTCTGTGGGATTATCTTGATATAGAAGGGCCCAGACCACTGTGGGTGGCAACATGCCTTTGGAAGGTGGTCCTGGGGTATATACGAAGGGTACTTGAGTATGAGCCTATGAGCAAGCCAGCAAGCTGTGTTTGTTCATGATTTATGTCTCCAGCTTCATACATTGAGTTCCTCCTCTAATTTCCCTGAAGGATGGACTGTGATGTGGAAATATAAGCCAAATTAAACTCTTTCTCCCTTCTCCCTCAAATTGCTTTTGGTCAAAGTATTTTCTCACAGCAACAGAAAAGTAACTAACACAGAAATTGGTACCAGGAGTGGGGTGTTGCTGTGATGGACCTAACTATGTTTGGGGGGAAGATTGTGGAAGTACTTGGAACTTTGAGATAGACAAGCCCTTGAGTGTTCACAGCTTAATGAGTGCTTTAGTGAGAGTTTGGGAGACAATAATTTTGAGAGAAAGATGAGCTGGGGAGGCCTGGCTAGTGAGGAAGGGAGCAAAGACCTAATTAAGAACTGGACCAGGGGCTACTTAGGTGATAATTTGGAGTAAGAATCTCTGTGTGCTCATGGGCTTTTTGAAATATTTACGGTTCAGTTACTTCCTGAGTGGAACGATCTTCCTTCCTTCCAGGAGGGAATGTGTCTGTTTAGAAAGAGTTGCTACACAACAATGTCTCTCAACATGAATGTGTACACTCTCCATATGAACCTAGCAGAATTCTCTGGACTAACACCATAACTAATAAAGGATCCACCAGGTGGATGAGGGGTGAGGTTTAGGACAAGGCTTAGCTGGTAAGGGCAGTTCCCATCAAGATTTGGGAATTGAATTCTACCCCTAGGACTTCACACTGTAGAGAGACCTGACTACAGCAAATTGTTCTCTGACCTCTACATGTACAGCCTGGCACATAAACATATTTAATCCAACACAAAATAAATAAATGTAAAAATATTAGAAGAGAAAGAAAGGATCTTCTGGTATGTTGAAAGGAAGTGTGTGTGGGTATCACTGAAAGAGCTGCTCAGAACTCACATCAACAAAGAGTTCTAGGGAAAAAGGAAGAGCATGTCACCTTGACGCTGCCGAGAGTCCCCAGAGTGTGGTGACACAAAAGCAAGTTACTGTTAGTTGGTTTAGTATTGTCTTTGAGTCCTGGAAAGATAAGGACTCCGGGGTGTCTGCCCAGAGCAGAAAATCCCACACACACTCCCAACCTTGGTGCACCACTAGACTGGGGCTGCTTCCACAGGGAGTCCCAGTATAACCTGTCTCTTTCCATTCATTCGTACCATTTTACATATCAAAGTTTCATGAAACTTAAGCCAGCCATTTCCAAAATACAGCAGCATGTCTCCAGAACAAAAGTCCCAGTAACTCAGAGTTGTAACTTTGAGCCAAAAACGTCCTTCTCAGTATGTGCACAGTGTGAGGCACGTGCATGCTGAATGAGTTCTGTTCCTGGCACCCACTTTGGTCTTACAACTTTTAACTCCAACTTCAGGGGATCTGATGCCCTCTGCTGGTCTCTGTAAGCACCTGCACTCATGGGCACATACCCATACATGGACACACACATTAAACAAATCTAAAACAAATCTTTAAAATAAAGAGGAAATGGATAAATCCAGATGGCAAGAGCATCAGATCAAGTTGCTCACCCTTAGATTCATGCACACACTTCATGTGAACACTATGGCTTCAGGCAGATGACCTCTGAACATTACCTTAGAATTGTTCCCAGAAGCCACCGAGTGCAACCATCTTGCTGTGAAGCTCGAGCACTGGTTAGAGCTCGTTCTATTTCCTGTTGCCATTTTATGAGGTCATTGGGATGAGAAGTGCCAGGGCTCACGGGTAGAGTGGGTGGCTGAATGGGGTTGATTTCCAGTTACACTTAGCTGGCCATGCCTGAGTTCCATTTCGTTAAGACTGACCTATTCTGGCACTGTGGGCTGTGGTCACATGGTGCTTTTCCCAGCCTCCCACAAGGACAGTGAGTCCAAGGACATTGTTATAACTGTCAGTCACCACCTGACCCGTCACCCATCACATGACCTAAAGTACCTATCAGTTTGTGGAACATGTGAGACCAGCAGGGTCCATGGCTTCCACCTTTGAAAATGTAAATATGAATATCAGATAAATAAAAATCATTTAAATTTCATTCCATAACTGACATAAGTTGTAAACGAGACTGGGCAGGAATGAAACCTGGAGTTATACACGTTCCCATAAGTGATTCAGATGTAAGTATATTCTTAGAGGAATGCTCATAGCTACAAGCTGTCACCAAAAGTACCTCTTCAGATGGCTGCTCTGTGCATACAATTCAGACACTACAGAGGAAACATGAGGGCTTGATCGTGTGGGCTAATGAACAGGAAGCAAAGAGAGCGGCCAACTCTGAGTGGACGTTACCTCTTCAATAATAGATACTGTGGTGGATGGAAAGAAAATGGACCCCAAAGGGAGTGGCACTATTAGGAGGTGTGGCCTTGTTGGAGGAAGTGTGTCATGGTAGGGGTGGGCTTTGAGGTCTCTTTTCTTCAAGCTTCCCTCAGCGTGACAGTCAGTTGACTTCCTGTTGCCTGCAAGATGTAGCACTCTCAGCTCTGGCACCATGTCTGCCTGCACATCACCATGCTCCCTTTCATGATGATAATGGACTGAACCTCTGAAACTGTAAGTGAACACCCCAATTAAATGTTTATTTTGTGAAAGTCGCAGTGGTCATGATGTCTTTTCACAGCAATAAACACCCTAACTAAGGCAGATTCCATGGTGGAGTGGAGGGCAGATGCCTGATTAGCTGATGTGTTTGTTTCTGCCTCTGCCCTGGGACAGTCCTGAACCGTGTTGTCTCTGATGCATGTTATGTAAAAGGGGCTTGGAATAGCAAAGGCAAGAACCCCCCAGTTCCATCCACACATAAACAAAGTGCAAAGGTTATGAAAAGATCATGTGACTGAAGGACACATTGTAAAGAATCATGCTGGGTGTATGCAGCTAAGAGGAGGGAATGAGGCTAGGCATAAGGCAGCAGTTTCTATCACCATCAAAGCCAAGTCTCACTCCATGAGGCAGGAGTCAGAGCCCCCTGCATAATAAAAAGCCTAAGATGTTGGTTAGATTTCCTACTCAGCAAAGTCAGCAACAGATACCAAATCCAACCCCGTGGGTGCCTCAAGAGAAAATTCCCCTGCAAAAAAGTACCTACTCTGCCCTTCCTACGAATGGTCCTATAGTGGTTAGAACTGTCAGCTTGACAGGATGTCAAATCCCCTGGGAGATGAGCCTCTGGGCAGGTCTGTGGGGGATTACCTTGATTATATTAATTTAGGTAGAAAGACTTGCCTACCATGGGTGGCACCATTCCCTGGGCATGGGATCCTGGGCTGTGCAAATGGAGAAAGGGTCCTGAGCAGATAAGTATGTACACTATTCTCTTCTGACTGCAGATACAATGTAACCAGCTGCCTCAAGTTCCCGATGCCTTGATGGTCCCACCATGACAGGCTGTACCTTGAAGTTCCCAGCATGATAGACTGTGCCAAAATAAATCCTTCCTCCCGGAAAGGTTCTTTAAAACAATTTTATCACAGCAACAGAAATGAAACTATGCACTGAGAATACACAGGGACATTATTCAGGGGGTGCTTGTGATTGACCCCCAGGCCTGGTGTGTGATGGGCATGCACTTGCCCACTAAGTTATATTCAGCTCCTATACGTATCTTAACAGAGTATTGTGCAGAAATCTTTTCCTATATAGTTTCTGGGGGCCGGGAATTGGGAAATGACTTGGCTGCATGGTTCTGGGTTTTGATGTCAGGTTGGGAAGTGACTTAACTCTAGACCCGTCTGGAGTTGGAGACCTTATTGCAAGATGGTAGGCATGCTGATACCGGCTGTTGGATAAGGATTCAGCTATGTTCTCAGGGTGATTCTCCAAAGAGCTAAGTCAGTGTTCTGTTGTCATGGTGCCTAGCTTCCCCAGAATGATCCAGCAGTTCAAGGAGAAGGCTTTGTCACAGGTTCAAAAGCCATCCCTGAAACAAACATTCTGTCCATCTCCACACATGCCGAGAGTCTGAGTTGGGGCCAGAGATTAAGCTTCTAGCCTTCAGCCAGTGTTACTCCTACTGGATGGACGGACACACACACACACACACACACAGAGGGAGAGAGAGAGAGAGAGAGAGAGAGAGAGAGAGAGAGAGAGAGAGAGAGAGAGAGAACACCCCTATACTTCAAAAAAAGATGATTCTGTTTTTCTTTGCATGCTTCTGTGCTGTGTCCTGTGTCCTCTGTATCAGATGCAGAAATTTCATCTGTTATTTATCCCACATGAGTCCAGTCTGTATGCAGTTTCCACCCAGTGACTATTAAAGATCAAAATGACAGAAGATTGGGTTTCTCTCTTGAATGAGAGTCAAGCAATACCTCACTTGTGCACAGTGGTCAAGCTAAGCCTGTGCTGCTTCTGCAACCTGTAAGCTCCGCCTCCAAGGCTGCACTTCCTCACTCCATGTGGTCCTGATTAACCAGGGCTAGGAAGGAGGGGCTCATGTGCTTGGTCAGTTAGCATTTTCACTCTGGGGAGGCCTGGGGTAATTTCTTATATTCATGATCCATTTCAAGTCGACTTTCACCTTTGGAGTTACAAATAGGCTGGGAGGCTCTGATAAAACCCTAAAATACAGTAGCTGAAATACATTTACTTCCCTTTAATCTAAGAGAAAGGTGGCCTGGACAGGAGCAACACACTGCTACTTTCAACACAGGCTTTTTAGCTCAAGGTTCTCAGAGCCACTGTGATTTCCAGGAGTGAGGGCCACCCCTTTCATTTTCTAAGGCTTCATCATTTCTTCTCCCATCTTATTGGCCTTTTTAAAAGATTTGTTTTACTTTTAGGTATGTATATTTGAGGGGAGCATGCACATAAGTGCAGCTGCCTGTAGAGGCCGGAAGAGGGCACCAGACCCCCTGAAGCTGGAGTTACAGGCAGTTGCAAGCCTCAGGACATGAGTACTGGGAACTGAACTCAGGTCCTCTGCAAAGGTGGCACCTACTCTTAACCTCTGAGCCATCTGTCTAGCTCCCATCCCATCAGTTTTTAACTTGGTCACATGGCCCTGACAAGTCTCAGGAATGTGAACATTAGATGAGAATCAATACACTCATCAGGTTTCCACTCACAAGAAGAAAGGATGAATGGATGTCATGGACAACTGCCTTGGCTGTCTGCCTGGCCCTCATGTACTCCTTCCTCATCTCCTAAGAGTCCAGGGGAGTTTATGGGACACTGACATCAGGAAGCACTTGTTACTGACCACAGAAAAGGCACCGGTTCTCACAGTGGCCTCCCTGGCTGACGAGCACTACCCACAATGCTCTTTTGTCTTTTCTCCACTCTTTCAATAAACAACCTCTTTCAATGTTTGTCTTATTTTTAGGTCTCTGTCTGGAGGTGGGGAGCAGTATGTGCTCAGGAGTGCAGTGTCCATGGAAGCCAGAAGAGGATGCCAGATCCCCTGGAGCCGGAGTCCCTGGAGACTGTAAGCCACCTGACGTCAGTGCTGGGAACCAAACTCAGGTCCTCACAAAAGCAGCAAGTGCCCAGCCCCTGTGTTGCCTCTCCCGTCCCAAACGATGTTTTTAAAGGAGCAAGTATGTGAGAGAGACACTCCATAAGTGGCACACCCACTGTTTCTTAGTCATCAGTTTATGTGACATTCTGTTAGACTGCAGAGCCAGATACGCCCGTGTCCAAATACCAACTCTGCCAACAGCTATGTGGCTCTCAGCTGATTTGCCTAAATATTAGATGCCATCTTCCTTACCACCCGTGGCTCAAATGGAGGTTGAAGGGTGTGTTTAAGGCATGTCTGGCACATAACAGAAACTCACAAAAGGGTCTTCCCCTTGAACTCGTTTGCCAATCTATAAACGGATTTATGTCAGATGTGCCCAAGGAAGCATGTGGTCCTTCCAGAAGCTTCTGCTGCTGACTTTCCTCTCAGTGGTGACACCTGAAGGGACAGCCTCCTAGGCTACACTGCCTTGAACTGGATTGGGAAGGCCAGACAGCACTGTCCAAGACAACATGCTTCACAGGCAAGGGTGGTTCCAGCTACAGATCTAGGATGGCCTCTGTGATGGTTAATCACGATTGATCTGGAATCAACTAACAGATAAATCTTTGGGCAAGCCTATGAGGACATTTCCAGGGAAGACCCACTAGAGGGGAGGAAGACCCTCCCCCAGAGTGGGCAGTGCCTTCTGGTCCAAGAGGAGGTCAGCCCTGCTAGCCTGCTGCCTCCATCCCACCAGTCCGGGTCCTGCGCTGCCATCTGTCATGACCACTAGGGTCCAGCTTCTACCTTCTAACGTGAACTGAAGAGCAGGGGCTCTCCAAGGATCTCCCAGGACTTTGATATCACATCAGACCTTGTAAGGCACCCAGCTTCATGGGTGGAGCAGCTCCTGGGTTCGTGGTTTCTCTAGTGCTGCTCCTGGGTTCGTGGTTTCTCTAGTGCTGCGGGCAGTCATTGTTGAACCACCTGGTTGAAGCTTTTGTGCTTCATCTGTGCTTCCCTGCCAGTCATGAGAGGTGGCTGAGCCTTCAGCAGATGGGGCTGAGTGGGAAGTTCCAGGCTATTAGGAACATGGCCTCACAGGGCCCTGCTCTCTTCCTGGATTTCTTCAGCATCCTGGCCATGAGGTGAATGACTCTACCTTGTGATGCAATTTCCATCATAATGTGGTGCTTTCCTACAGGCTCAAAAGCCAGGGATCCAGACAATTCTAAACCGAACCCCCTAAAGCCATGACCCTCAATAGTCCTTCGGTCATCTTGAGTGTTTGTTACAGAGGAACTCTGACCAGTACCTCTGATGAACAACTCCCATCAACCCTTGAGCACTCAAGTAAAGCCTTCTTGTTGTGGGCTGAATAGCTTGGTATTGCAGCTAGCAGCCAGCAGCCACATGGCTCAGAAGGATTGCAGGAAAGTCTAGAATGTCCCTTCTCCACGTGGGTCACGTGGAGGCTCACTCAGCCAGGATAGTCCAGGTGTTTCTGTTCCCTAGGAGTCTGGTATGCCCATCCCATTCTCCAGCTGCACGTAGCCCTGACTTGGAATCTAATGTCCTGTACCTGGTTTCCCATCTCCAAGAGACACCTTCCCCAGTCAAAGGAATCTGCTCTGATGGTCTCCATGACAACCCTGGAAGGCCTGGCATGAGCAGCTAACAGGCCTTGCCAGCAGGCAGGCCCATCCCACTAATTGGATAATGTATCTGAAAGGGCTGATCATTCCTGGCACCTAAATCAAAGGGTGAACTCACCAGACATGACTCATGGCAGTTTTTTAAGTAGGTGCAAGCGGTTTCACTCCTGGCCCCAGTGGTGATCCTGCGTGTAAGGATGTGTCATCCTCCATGCCTGCCTGATGCCCACGACAACCCCAAGATTTACAATTCTGTTTCTGTAAATGTGTAAGGGACCAACCCGAATCAGAACGTAGAGGTCCTTATTTTCTTGGGGCACTTAAGCTGAAATGGATGCTTGGTCTTCTGACATTGTGCCCGACTGTTAGGAGCAGGAAAAATAGAAGGAATGGAAAAGAGTGGTTGCATGGCATTGCACGGACGTGAAGCCACCATGTGGGTTTGATACACTTTGATACACAGATGTTGAATACACAGACCATACTCTTGCCCCACCCCCCCCCACACAGAGAACTAGAGATAAGAATGTATGTTCTCATTAGGGGTCAACTGCATGCCTGGGCATGCCCAACTGTACACATGTGGAAGCCAGAAAGTGCCACCCCATGTCTTCCTCCACTGATCTCCACCTTATTTTCACACAGGGTCTCATTATGTAGCCCTACCTAGCTGGCTTGGAACTTGATATGTAGATCATGCTGATCTTGAACTCACAGACAGATCTGTCTGTCTCAATCTTCTGAATGTTGAATCCCCCGCCCCTTTTCCTTTGAGACAAGTTCTCTCATTTACCTGGAACTCACCATTACAGCTTGACTAACTGGCCAAGAAGCGTCCATGATTCTCTTGTCTCTACCTCCACTAATGCTGGGCCACAGGACACCCACTAAACCCATCTATTTCTATAGGTTCTAGGAATCCAAACGCAGGGTCTCGGGCTTTACAACAAGCACTTTCCCAGTGGAGCTGTCTCTACAGCCCCAAGAACGCGCTTGGGGAAGAGCAAAGCAATGACAGTGGACTTGGGAGAGGACCACCGTCCTTGCAAGCATGAGGCCACAAGTTCAATCCCCAAGACCATGTTTAAAAAAAAATCCAGGTGTTGTGGCCTGTGCCTGTAACTCCAGCACTGGTGGATCGTGAGGCTCACTGGCCAGCTAGTCTAGCTGAATCTGTGTGTGCCACATGAAAGTAAGAGATCTTTGTCAAAAAAAAAAAAATCAAACGTACAGTGCGCACACACACACACATACACACGTACACAAGTCCTGAAAGACAGCAACTTTTTCTGCCATCCCCAATTTCCCCAGTTTTCAGTTAGAGACATAACCACCCTAGCATGTCCTGTATGTAAGAAGCAAAGGGCCAGGCCACTGCCTTTGACTCCCGTCCTGCTGAGTCACAGTCTGCCTGCACATCTACTACCAATGAGACCCAAAGCTCAGCAAACCAAACCTCTTCCCAGAATCCAACGGGGTTCTTATTCCAGAGTGTTTCCCATGTTGCCGTGTTCACAGTCGACCGGTTGCATGTTCCTAACCTGAAAATCCTAAACCCCAAATACTCTGAAGTCAGAAACCTTGGATGTCATGCTCCAAAGCTTTCAAATCCTGGCTGTCATGCTTTGAGGTTAGGGAGGGCTGGGCCTGTGCATGGTTCAGAAAAGTGGTGTGTTTTATTTTAGAGGGAAGAATTGGAACCAAGAAGAAATGAAATCTTTTTTGCTGGATTCATTCCAACAACTAGAAAATGTGTAAATGGTTTGAGTGTGTGAGGCAAAGACACCAACCAGAAGACAGTGTGGGGCTGTGTCTGAGTTAGCTCAGGTGATGGAGGGTTCTGGAATGACGGCAAGCAGTCATTTCGTACGCTCAGCCGCACGTGGCTAGACCACCTGTGGAAATCTAGGGAGCGAAAGTCACCAAAGGGGACTTTAAAGGGCCTTTAAAGCACAGGGCAGGGCTTGTGCCATTGCCCCTTCTTCAGATTGACACACGTGTCCATCAGAGCCTCACTCACCTCAGCGCCTGGTCATGTGCACACAACAGCAAGAGCCTCTGGCCCTGCCCGGTGCGGGCAGAGAAAGGCCTGCAGCTGAGGACCAGCCTGCTGCAGCCTGCCCTGCCCAGCCCTCTCCTCCCACCCCCTCCCGCCCTTTCTTCAGGCTTTTGTTCTCTGAACATAAAGACCTGACAAGTCCCAACTGTTTCAAGAGGCATCCCCTTATCCCACAAGCACAGACATCCTTTCTCCCTTGTAGCTGGAGACTTAGCTCTGTGTGGCAGAAAGTGGTCACCACTGGCCGTGTTCTTAACCGCTGGCTGAATTCTGGGCATCCTTGCATTGTCCCCTCATATGTGCAGAGACACAGATCTATGGTCACTGAGACATGAACAGAGTATACCATAGCTACCGTAGCTACCATCCCCAGGGGGCTTTGGAGAAGGTGGTTCAACTGCATTTTTAAATTCAATCCTCTGATCATTTTGAATGTATTATTATTATCATTACTTTACTATTACTGTGTGTGTGTGTGTGTGTGTGTGTAACGTGTATGTGTGTGGATAGGTGTATGCAGAAATACACATGCCACGGCATACATGTAGAGGTCAGAGGACAACTTTCAGGTGTCAGGCCTGTCTTTCCACCATGGGATTCATGGATTGAACTGAAGTCATTAGATCTCCCTGGCAACAGCCATTGCCCTCTGAACCCTCTTGCTGGTCCCTATGTTTGTTTTAATCAGTCAAGAGCAGAGGGTGACAGTCCTGTCTTCATTTGACAGAGGAGGAGCTTGAAGCCTAGAGCAGATAAACAGTTCACAGCACGATGGAGCTACATGAATGAGAGAAAAGCAGTCCTGTCCCTCTGACCTGGGCAGAAGACACCCTCCCAGGGGAGCTAGCTGCATCCTGTCATGAGCAGAGCTACCTGAGGGTCATGTCACCAATCAGCCAGACTGCAGCTGCTGAGTGCTACCCTCCTCCATAAAGAGGATTCTACCTCCCAGCCCACATCATGAGCAAAACCAAGGCCAGTTCTATGCGAGTGCACAGCTATGACCTCAGCACTCAGGAGGCTGAGGCAGGAGAATTGTGAGTTCCAGGTTGTTCTAGGCCGTAATAAAGTCATCAAAAATAAAGTCATCGTCGTCGTCGTCGTCGTCGTCGTCGTCGTCGTCATCGTCGTCGTCGTCGTCATCGCTGTCATCGTCGTCGTCGTCGTCATCGTCGTCGTCGTCGTCGTCGAGGTTGTCGTCGTCATCAGCAGCAGCATTACCAAAATGTCAAGAAAAACCAAGGGAACTCACTGTGTCTATGGCAGACAATGTGCTCTGTCAGCACAGAGGGGAAATTTTACAAGCAGTCTTTGCAGAAATAATAATATCCATTTTCTAAAGTACATACCGCTAAAAATATTTGTTTATGAGATCATTCTGAATGGGTAAGAATACTGCTGTAATCTCTCTCTCTCTCTCTCTCTCTCTCTCTCTCTCTCTCTCTCTCTGTGTGTGTGTTTGTGTGTGTGTGTGTGTGTGTGTAGGTGTAGGTGTGTAGGGCAGGTTGACATTGGGTGCCTTCCTCAGTCACAGTCTGCTTTAAAAAACAAAAACAAAAAAACAACAAAAGCCATCCTCTTTTTACATGTGTGCTGGGGATCCAAACTAGATCTCCATGCTGCCTGACAAGCTCCTTACCAACAGAACCATCTCCCCAGCAAGGGAAATTCCCTTAATGATCTGGAATTATCTGGAATGAGACTCCCGCTGCTCCCCGCTGCTTTCTCTTGTGCGGCTAATCACGTGACACAGTCTTACTGCCCACGCTTACGTACACGCATCAGGAAACCTAGGTTCATGCAACCCCAGTGTCTCCTAGGTGGATAAACATCTGCACAAAATACAAGGACAGTAGTCTCTCCACATCCAGAACCCTTATTAATTCCTGGGGGCGGGGGTCCAGTAAAAGTAAAAAGAGAAAGAAAACAGTGTACTGAGAAGTCAGACTCCAGAGCAATCAAGTCAAAGAGCTTTTAGAAGCCAGCCCTATCTTTCTGAAGGAGTGACAGAGATAAGGGCTGCTGTGAGGACCCTTCAGTTCCCCAGCCCAGACCATGGGCCATCCTTAGGATCATGGTAGGCACTATGGGGACCCTGGCCCTCCTGGGTGTTGGGGGATACCACCATTCCTCATGCACACCAGACTGAACCTCAGTTTCCTCCTTTCTTCCCCTAGCTGCCTACGTCTTGCCTGCTTTCCTCCAACTGAGGAGCCTCACAAACACTGCCACAAAAGTTGATCATGAACTTTTCGGAATCTAGAACACCTCTTAGGCAATAGCACCCCTCCCCAGGAGTGTCTGGGAAGGAACTTCCAGACTGACTTAACTGAGGTGGGAAATTCTACCTTAAATGTGGGTAGCACTCTCCCGTGATCTGGGGTCCAGACAGAATACAAAGGAGAAAGTTTGGCACTTGATCCAACTCTCCCCCCGTTCCTGCATATGGATGGAATGAGAACCACCTCCTGTTCCTGCCGCCGTGACCTTCCCCATCACGATGGACTGCACCCTGGTGCTGGGAGCCAAAGGCAACCCCTGCTTAGGCTGCTTCTGTCTGGTGTTTTGCTGTAGTGACAAGGGAAGGAGCCAATGCAGGTCCTCTTGAGGCATGAGACAGGCAAGCTGCCTTCCTAGGACAGTCAGGAAGCTGAGGTACCCGTAAAGCAGAGCCAGAGAGCCAAGGGCGACTCTATTTGTGAAGGCTCCTCGAGGAAGATGGGGCATGGGATGTGCCAAGTCAGCTGCAGGAACAGAGCAGGCGTTTGAATGACTTCTGCAGTTCAAATCTGCAGAAACGAGGAGTCGGGGGTTACCTGTGCCCTCTTCCTCACCACTCGGACATTCGGAAGAGCTTTGGTCTCTCGTCTGCAATTGTTTGACACTGTGACATCACATGGAGGACCACCAGTTTTTGGACCTCAGCCGCCTGAGTCAAGCACAATTGGCTGAAGGGAACTGGAACAAACCAGATAAATCACAGGGGACCTCAGTTCCTTCCTTTCTTCCCTTAGCTGCCTGCATCTTGCCTGCCTTCCTTCCACTGAGGAGCCTCACAAACATTGCCACAAACCAAACTGACTTTAGGTGACTCAAAACATGCCGTTCCCAAATCAGCAGGGTGGCTCATGCTCTCAAACCCCATCGCTCAGGAGACCAAGGCAGCAGGATTGCTGTGAGTGAAGGCCAGCCCGAATGAGTGAGGCCTTGACTCAAAAACAGGGTCTGGGGATGTAGTTCTGTTAACAAAGTTCTTATATAAGCATGGGGACCTGATTTGATCCCCACTAGTCACATGAAAAGATATAAAGTGTAAAGCTGAAATCTCAGCACTGGGGAGGTGGAAACGGGGATTCCTGGGGCTTGCTAACCAGGCAGACTAGCCAAATTGATAAACTCCAAGTTCAGAGAGAGGCCTTGTCTCAAAAAGTAAGATGGAGAGCAATAGAGGAAGATACCCAGCATCAAACTTCAGCCTCCACGTGCACATGAACACACACACACACACACACACACACACACACACACACACACACGTGAAAGTGCATGCACATATGCACACAAATGCACAGAAGTTTTTTAAACCAATACAACAAATGCACTATACTCATTAGAAATGTACAATGATCAAACATGTTAATCAAACTGGGTGTGGTGGCGCACGCCTTTAATCCCAGTACTCAGGAGGCAGAGGCAGGCAGACCTATGTGAGTTCAAGGCCAGCCTGGTCTACATAGGGAGCTCCAGGACAGCCAGGACACACAGAGGAGTGGTTCTTAACTTGTGGGTCATGACCCCTTTGGAGAGTTGAAGGATCCTTTCACAGGGATTGCCTAAGACCATCAGAAAACACAGATCTTTACATTACAATTCATAACAGTAGCAAAATTACAGTTATGAAGCAACAACAAAAATAATTTTATGGTTAGGAGGCCACTACAACATGAGGAACCCAGTGGTCACAGCATTAGGAAGGGTGAGAACTATGAACATAGAGAATCCTTGTTTCAAAAAAACCAAACAAAGAATGCTAATTGAAAATTAAATTAAACTCCAATAAAGGTGATGAGTGAATCCCATAGAGCTTTAACACCAAGCATAGTATTCTGATATTTCAATTCATTTTAAATCCTTCATTTAACACAAAATATTCACACACATTGAGACAATGAGACACAGTTGTCATTATGTGGGGGACATGTGGCCCAGCTGACTAAGAACTTGCTTTTGTGACTGAGGAAGGTTGCAAGAGCGTAGCTCCACAGATGTTTCATGTGGTGCTGGACTTCCTGAGCCAAGGCAAGTTGTCTACCACCTGAACCAGGGTCCCAGTTCTGCTGTGATTTTTGAATGGGGAAGTAGCAGGTGGCAATAGAGTCTTTCTCTTTTTTGTCTTTCTCCTGAGCAGAGTGGAGGAGGTGGAAGTTGTTCTAGGCCTGCTTAGCGAGCCCAACGGAGCATGGCTGGTGTGATGGTTCCTATCAGTTTCCTCATCTGGAAGGGAACAGCTGGCCAAGAAGATAGGCCAAAACAATGCCATATCACAATGACTGCACCATAGATTGCAAGCAAGCACACACACATGGTCATTTAGGCAACTGATTCCAGCTTGAAAACAAAGCAGGGGTCTTAAAAGCAGTTAGATTTAGCTAATCGAGGACTTACAAATGGGTCTCAGAGTCATCAGATTGGAGATTTGCCTCCTTCCTAGACTTGTGAGATGGGCCTGTGCTTGAAGCACCTGGGAAAGATGAGGCTACAGAGGAGGTGACAGGAGGGCACAGTGCTCCCTTCCTCATAGTCTCAAGATATGACGTATTCCACAATGGGTCTGAAATTGGTCCTGGGGAGCCCCGAGGAGTGGTGGGTCCCCATCACCCCAACCCAGCAGACTTGAGGCAGTGTTGGTACCCAACATTGGTGATCTTAATCCCCGGGATGGGGACAGCAAGGTTAAAACCCCTCATAGCAATAGGCAAAGAATGGCCTGTCCAACCCTGGCATTGGGTAAAGGGAAAATTGTTCTTTTGTTGCTTTTCTTTATGAAAACATAAGCGGGGAGGAGCTGGGGACATGGATTGCCTTGCAAACAGGAGGACCTGAGTCCAATCCCCAGAACCCACATTAAAAAAGATGTAGGTGGCAGTGTGTGGCTGTAATCCCAATGCTAAGGAGACAGAGTCAGGCTGATCTCTGGGGCTCCATGGCAATCAGCTGAGCCTAATTGGTGATTCTTAGGCCAATGAGAGATCCTTTGTCAAAAAAATTGTGGACAGCACCTAGAGAACAACACCTGGGGTTGATCTGTTACACACACACACACACACACACACACACACACACACACACACACTCAACAGTGGCAGTATCTATTGTGTAGAATGCTCATGTTGCCATCAGCACAACTGTGAAACCATCTCACCAGAAAAAGAAAGAAACCAGCTCCCAGAGAGTTTTTGACATCATCTGTTTCCATGGCTGGTAGGCGTTTGGAACCCACAGAAGGACCAGTCAGTCCCAGGAATGCGACCAGGAAAGTACCAGCCACCCAAGAACTGCTGTGTCCTTGGGCAAGTCTCTGGGCCACTCAGGGTCTTCCTTTGCCACAACCACTAACCTGAGCACAGCAGGAGGGGTGGTAGAGGTGGGGATCAAGATGTCCCATAAGCACAGGGGCTTAGAGAGGTGAGAACCAAGAAAGAAAATCCCAGGTCATCGTGACTAACAGAGACATTAGTGAGCTGGCTCTGCTCTCTTTTCTTTCTCCAGAGCAAACAAAGAGGAGGAGCCCCCTGGCCTGGAGGGGTGGATGGAAGTATTCCTGAGCTGAATTAAAACCTGGGGACATGACCATACGCCCAAGGAAGCATGACCAGTGTGCTGGCTCTTCACAGTGGATGGGCATCACTTGCCACTAATGGCACTTTCTCAAGTCTATGTCATCTGGCAAGTCTTAAACTGCTTTGCAGAGCTG
Source organism: Peromyscus attwateri (assembly GCA_902168425.1). Classification (NCBI taxonomy): domain Eukaryota; kingdom Metazoa; phylum Chordata; class Mammalia; order Rodentia; family Cricetidae; genus Peromyscus; species Peromyscus attwateri. The sequence goes on from CABHPP010001430.1 coordinate 18,578, forward strand.
TGAAGGAACAAGCATTGTGTCTTCTTAAAACAAATCAACAGGAGGGCACAAAGACACATAGGACCTCTGCTCCAAGCACCTTCTCCTGGGGTTCCACCTGCCCCCCCTTCTCTATTCAAGGCCTGCTCCTGGGGGAGCAGATGGGCTCTGACTGTGGATGTGTGCAGAGCGAGCCATCAACTGAAAGAAGTGTATTAGAGCTCATGTTGGGAACCCTTGTTGAGCACTGTGGGCAAAACCCTTAGACCAAGACAAGGTGGGAAGCCTGTCCCAACCCGGAGAGTGGAGCCAACTGGGAGTTAAGCTCCAACGGGGCCTACATAGCACCCAGCATCATGCAGGACACACTGATAGGAGCTCTCAAGGAATGCTCTGAAGTAGGAAATGTTCTTTGCTCAACAATACAGAGACACATTTCCAGCATGGCTACGGTAAACAAAGGTATAAGATTAAGAATTCACGTCTTTCTGGGCATGGTGGTGCATGCCTTTAATCTTAACACCAGAAGGCAGAGGCAGGTGGAACTCTGTGAGTTCAAGGCCAGCCTGGTCTACATAAAGACGCTATGCTCTCCCACCCCTGCCTTCTGAAAAAGACAGAATTACATTGTGATGAAGAGTGATAAATAAATTGTTAGTACACTTCTAGGATTTGATGACTGATATAGAGGTGGGAGATGCCACATAGTCACACACACCAGAAGGAAGAGGGAGTGTCCTAAATTAGATCAGATTTTGACTAAATGGAAACAATGCAAAAGTCTTGATGGAGGGCCTGAAGTTTGACTGGATTTCCTTGACTGATGCTCCATTCTGGTTTGTATCACAATGGCAAGGACTATGTTTTTTGTTTGCTTGCTTGTGTGGTTTTTACCTTTGATGTTTAGATTCTGTAGAGCCAAGTTTCCTGCGAGAGGAGGAGGTTTGCCTGTCTTTCTAATCTGCTTATGGTTATCTTGGAAAAAGGAGATGCTTTTGTTTTGTTTGACCAAGAGGTAAATGGTTTTGTTGTTATTGTTGTTTGGCTTTTTTTTTTACATGCCAAGAAAAGTGGGATCCCTGACACCACCTCCAGCAGTGGCTGTGGCTCTTCAGCGTGACATGGGGTCACTGGGTGACTCTTCTTACAAAGACAGTGTGACACTGGACAAATGTGTAAGAGCACAGGAAAGCACAGGTATGAAGCATGCGTGTGTGTATGCACGCGCGCGTGTGCACGCTCACACGCACACGCACACACACACCGGCACTCTGATGGAAGGACAAAACACCCCAGAAATAACTGACAAGAGACTGAGCCACTGTAGGGGCCAGGAAGGATCTTCTCTCCTATTTCGTAGAATTTTGAAGATGCCTTTGTGGGACCAGAGCTTGCTGCCTGGGGCCAGGGGCCATCCTTAAGCCCATGTGTGTCTACTTGCTTACATGTGTGCATACACACCATAACACAGTAATCAACCTCTTCTCCAAGAGCATATCACACTGATGGGCAGATCCGGGACAGGTGAGTAGATCCACCTCTGGACCAAGTCAGGTCCGAGTTCAGGCAACATCTTCTCCTCGGGTCATCTAAGGAGTAGTAAAGCCTTAAGCCGCAGCCCACGCCCACCACAGCCAGCGTACTTTCTTGGGTTATAAGTCCCTCAGGACCTGATCAGTCCCCCATGCCAACACTGCTGTACTGGGGATTTGGTTTCCCAGTGTTTTGGGGGCACATGGACAGAGAGTTTCATGTTCTACCCATCACACTCCTCCCAGTTTTGAGCTATGGGCCCTTTGTGGACTCCAGGATCAATTAGGAAGCAAAGTCTACTTCTACCCCATTCTACTAAGAGGGATGGTTTCACCTCTTCAGAGGGAAATAGAGAAGACCACTAGAAAGTCAGTCATAATAGGAAAGAAAGTTACAGGGTGCATTCTCGTTTTGTCTTGAACAGTGATACTGCACGTGCTTTTTTGTGTTTTCTTCATATAATTGTGTTTACATGTAAAAAGGCTGCATTTCAGTACCATTCATTTTGTCCCCAGTGTTGGACTTAGTTGATCTGAAAGGTCAGATCAAGTGACCAGCCGGTCTCTTCTTCCTCAGTGGGAGCTGATGCTCTTAACCCAGGGTCCATGGGTTCTCTGAGAATCTGTGGGTAAGGAATGCACGGCAGGAAGTGTCCATGGACAGGAATGGGGAGAGTGAGGCTTCGCTTTAATTAGCCTCATGCTGCAGCTTGCCACAGATCTCCTTGTGAATGCAGCCAGCCACCCAAGGCAGGGCTGAGACCCTCTGTCCTGTCTGTCAGCACAGGATTCCTGCCTCATACCCAGGCTACTGCCGAGGGACCCGTGTGGGCTGGGCTTCATCCACACCCTGTGGATTTCACGGACATCCAGAGCTAATTTAGACTCTGCCTCAAGCAAAGAAGAGGGTGAATATTACACCACACCATCTTCTGACCATCAACATGTGCACTATGACATTTGCACACACAGACACAAGTGTGTGTGTGTGTGTGTGTGTGTGTGTGTGTGTGTGTGTGTGCATATACACACAACCCTACCCTTATGGGGACATTCTCCTCACTCGCCTGTTTTTCCCTCTGACGCACAGCATACCCTCTGATTCTCTTTTTCAGAAGACTGACCTAGTGAAGTAGTGTCTGGGCCAGACCTCAAACAGACCTCCTGAGAGTGGAGATCTCTGAGTTTCAACCCTTGTCCTGTCCCTTGATAAGTGCTAGGCTGCCTGGGACTTACCTGGCCTTCATCCTTGTTCCATGACATATGTTGGGGGAGGTAGCTAGTAGATGGAGTGTGGGGTACATGGTGAGGCAGTTGGTGATATGTATACTTGGTGGCTAAAGACACTGATACCAGCTTTCCATTCCTGCCCTTCAAACTGAACTTTACTCCAGAGGCAGCAAGGACCCTTTTGTCAGGGGACAGACCCTGTAGAGGCCCCACGTGACAGTACTCAGTCAGAGAAGAAGCCTCGCTGGATGTGCCAGAGCCAGTATCTGTGACAAAGGGATGCTCTGGGAAAGGGGGGGACCTCAGCTATGCCTGAAGTTTCCAACTGGGAAAGAACAAGGCGCAGCCGGCCTGTGGCTGGCGGGTCACACTGAGCAGACCTTCTTTTACGCAACCATTTCTGTGGTGGCTCTCCTGCCTGGTATCTGGGACATCTGCCGGAAATCAGGCCTGTCTGTGGGATCCGCAGCCATCTCAGCTGGCGAGCTGTTGCCGTTGACTGAAGCCACAGGCTTGGCCTGCATTTAGGTGGAGGGATAAAAAAGGCAGCCTGGCCAAGGCCATCAATCAGCTCTGGGTTTCCATCCAAGGTGAATCTCACACAAAAATAAAATCAAAATCCCCCAGCCTAAAATATCCTCAGAGGGAGGCGAGCACCAACGCTGCCTGCGGCGGGCAAAGCCCGGACCACAGCATCTGCTACTCCTAATTATAGGTGGCCCACATCCATGTGTGTCCGGCGGGAGTCGTGATGGGCCCAGGTCTGCACGGTGACTAACTGTTGCTCTGGCCATCAGCCTCCCCGCAGCCACAAGACCGAAACTCAGACTTCCCTGTAGCCCAACGAGCCTTCTCACACACCTGGTTGCTAAGGCCTACCTTCCTCTTCGGAATTTATGGCATACTTCAGTCAGTGTCCTGGCTCCTCTCTGGGGAAGACCCATGTATGGCCTACAAGAATAATTCTTTATCAATTCTTTACTTTAGATCTCATCACTAATACTTTATGGAATTTTTCACTACTATCTGACGGAAATGGGGAATTGGATGTGGGCCAGCTGAGGCTACACCATCATGTCTGCATCATGCAGAAAGGTTCTTAGTTCTTGTCTCCATTATTGCCCCTTACCTTCATGCCTATGGGTAAGGACCTCAGCTTTGCAAAATGGGGCGGGGGCAAGGCATAGTTTTTTGTCAGCCTTTTTTTGGTCCCATCAAGTTTATTTTGCTCAAAAACAGCCACCATCAAAATCCTTTTGGCTTGAGGAGAAAGTTCAATTAGTGCTTGCACTATCAGTATTGTGCAGATAAAAATGCATGGATGGAAGCCACCAACCAGACTCCAGCCAGCTTGCTTACTTGATGAGTCCATGCCAGTGAGAAACTTGCCACAAAAAAAGCAAAACATTCATAGCACCCAGAGGAGAATACCTGAGGATGTCCTCTGGCCTCTACACACACACACACACACACACACACACACATACACACACACACACACACACCTTTCAGATGATAGCTTATTTCACACTTTCAGAGCAGTGGTGAATGTGTTGTTTCCTTGTAGACTGGGCTTGTCCTGTGCTGAAGTGTTACACACACCATCCATTTAAACTTTGCAGCATCCCAAGCCCATAAGTATTGCTTGTGTCCCCATTTCACAGACAGGAAAAATGAGATACTCAGATCTTAAATAAGATGCCTAAATTTACACAAGTGGTAAAAAGAAATAGTTTAAGTTTTGTGCCAAGGCCGTCACCATCCAGGGTCTGAGTTGGCAATCAGAATTTGTACATGGTGTCAATTACATAAGAAACAGAACATACGAAATCAAATGTTGGAAGAGAATTAGAAAATACAGTCATTTGAAGACAGAGCTTTATACCCAGAAAATCCAGGTTAATTCCTGCCCAATCATTGTACTCCTCGCTTCTGTTTACCAAATGAATGGTCTGCAAAAGAAAGAAAACTTCTCTCCGTGTAGCAGCAGCCAATTACAACCTGTGATGCAGGAGAGCCCCCATCACAGTAGGAGCAAGGTCAGGCTACACCAACACACAAGGGCTGTACAGGAACAAAAGCTGTAGGCACCCCTGAATACACAGAGACACACAGTATCTTCATGGGCTCGGAGATGTGTTAGGAGCCATAGCATTGTCCATCTTAGCGTGAAGACCTGAGGTCGGATCCCCAGACCCCATGTGAAAGCTGGGTGTGGCTGAGCGAACCTGAAATCTTAGCACCCATAGGGAGTGGGAATGCAGGGATAGGTGGAGATCCAGGGTTCACTGGCCAGACAACCTAGTGGAAACAGCAAGCTCCAGGCTCAGTGGGAGACTCCGTATCAAAAAAATAAGGTGGAGAAGTGACTGGGGGAAACAGGTTGCCATCAACCTCTGACCTCGGCATGCATGGGTAAGCACACCTGCACACTGTCATAAACACCTGTTCCCTCTGAATTATGTCTAGAAATCCTGTGAGAGGCCAAAAATCTCAATATGATTTTTTCCTAATATTTTAATTCAAACAATGATTATTTTTATTCATTTGTGCATGTACATGCATATATGTGTTGGGGTGCACATGTACCAAGCACATGTGTGTGTGGAGGTCAGAGGACAGCCTGGGAGAATCAATTCTCTCCCTCCACCGTGTCCCCAGGGACCCAACTCAGGCCTCCAGGCTTGGAAGCCATCTTGCCAGACCACCTTAATATTTTATTTTAAAAAGTCAGACGTAAAAGTTGGATTTTACTGAGTGCCTATCTATCTGGCTCCTAGATTGAACACTTTATTATATTCCTTTTTTCACAAACTACTCATTTCTCTGTCTCTTTCTGCACTGATCAATGCACACTTACTGAAGTCCCATTAGCTAGGGTCACTATTTGCCGTACTTCCTCTTAAAGGAAAGCTTACACACAGCTAAGTGCACAAATACTAAGTTGGACATCTGCATGTCTCCACTGCCAATGCAATAGAAATTATCTGTTTGTCTTGTCTCTCCTAAGTTTATAGAAGTGAATCTTAAGGTTCACGGATTTTTGTCTGACTCCCTTCGACCACCACAATTATGCTAAGATCCAACCACGTGGTTACCTGTATTTTTAGCTCAATCCTGTTGTAAATTCCCATACAACATCAGTCTTGGTCCTTTTCTGTTAATGGACAAAATATTCAAGGATGCACCTGTTAATAAGAAAATAGGTTTATTTAGCTTAGCATTTTGAAGCCTGAAAGACCAGGCTATGGCGAGCATGAGCTGTTTGGTTCTGGTGAGGGTTGTCTAGTTACATGGCAGCAAAGCATATAACAACAATGCAAGCTCACAAATGAGCAGGGCTTGCTGAGTATGAAGGAATTCCATGATGAAAGGACACAAGAGACTAGAGAGAGGCTAGGCTCGATCCTGTGTGACAACCAGCTCTCTCAGGAAGAATTGCCTTATCTGTCTTGAGAGAAGATGTCTGTGGTGGTATTGTATTCCCCAAAATATTGTGCACCCTAATAAACTTATCTGGGGTCAGAGAACAGAACAGCCACTAGATACAGAGGCTAGAAAATGGTGGCACTCACACCTTTAATCCTAGCATTCCAGAGGCAGAAATCCATCTGGGATCTCTGTGAGTTCAAGGCCACATTGGAAACCGCCAGGCATGGTGACACACACCTTTAATCCCAGAAAGCGAGTCTTTAATCCCAGGGAGTGGTGGTAGAAAGCAGAAAGGTATATAAGGCGTGAGGACCAGAAACTAGAAGCATTTGGCTGGTTAAGCATTCAGGCTTTCGAGCAGCAGTTCAGCTGAGAGCCATTCGGATGAGGACACAGAGGCTTCCAGTCTGAGGAAACAAGATCAGCTGAGAAGTTGGCCAGGTGAGGTTAGCTGTGGCTTGTTCTGTCTCTCTGACCATCCAGCATTTCACCCCAATAACTGGCCCTGGGTTTGATTTTATTAATAAGAACTTTTAAGATTCCTACTACAGATTTCCCCTATGGCCTTCCATCTCTGGCTGACCACCTCAGGACCATCACACTGGATCCTTTGAGGATATACCCAATCACATCCTCCACACAAATCATGTGATGTCTGGGTGAGCATCAAGTACTAGCAGCTATGTGGTATGTTGCGTGGAAACACTGCCAAATGGGACAGGAAGTGGAGCTGGTGAGAGCTGGCGTGCAAACATGTCTCACAAGTCCTAGGAGTCGAAACTGGCAAGGTTCACAAAGCCCCTGCCTGAGGTTAGACAAGGAATAAACACATGCAGAGCGCTCCAAGGATGCAGCTGTCATGAGCATCACTCATAGCAGGCTGGGCATCTTAGTGATACAGCCGCCTTTAAGTCATCCATGCTCCTGTGAGTACCCCAATAAACTCGCTGATTCACCAAACTGGACTTCAGAGAATTGCTGCTTTGGTCTGGTTGATTCTCTGTCTGGGGAGAGCAGACGTTTTGCCTGACTCACCAGGAAAAGTCACATAGTAGGTACTAACTCATGTGTTTCTAACACAATCCAGTGTTTGTTACCAGAAGCTTCAGGGAATGTCCCAATAAAATATTTCCATATCTAGCCAGGCGGTGGTGGCGCACGCCTTTAATCCCAGCACTCGGGAGGCAGAGCCAGGCGGATCTCTGTGAGTTCGAGGCCAGCCTGGGCTACCAAGTGAGTTCCAGGAAAGGCGCAAAGCTACACAGAAAAACCCTGTCTCGAAAAAAAAATATTTCCATATCTCATATATTAATTATTATTTAACATATCATTAACAATGTATTATAGTTTCGTATATTAAAGTGACAGTTTAATTCTCATTTGAAATTATATACAAGTGTGCACTAAATCAGTAGTTTTAGCTATTATTTATTCATGTGTATGTGTGTGTGTGGTATGTTTGCACATGTGTATATACATCTTCACATGTGTGTGAGTGGGTGTGTGTAGGTGTGTGACTGCATCTACTAGGGTAGACTTCAGGGAGGTTCTGTCTCCCTCTATTACCTTATACATCGAAGGCAGAGCTCACTGATTCATCATGTCCGACTGACTATCCTGCTTGCCTTCTCTCTGCCTCCCAAGTGCTGAGACTATCCACAGGCCACCATGCCGGCCTTCGCTTTCATGGAGGTGCTAAGGATCTGAACTCTGCTTCTCACATTGACGCGGCATGCTCTTTAGCCATGAATCCATCTCCCTAGCCCGTTCAGCTATGATTTCTTATTCTCTGCACACTAACAAAAATGTTTGGAGCCCAACTTTTGGTCCCAGCTCCCGGGACACAATCACTGCTGCCAAAGGAAATATTTACCCCCCCCCCCCGGATTTTATAATCAACTCCATTTTCCAGAAATGGCCCCAATGATGTGTTCCGAGCTGCAGGTCCACCTGCAGGTCAGGTCCTCTGCTTGCTTTGTTCCACAGAAGAGCTAACACACAGGGATGCTGGCCTCTTGGCCTGGCCTGGCAGCCTTGCCCACTTGCCTCCTGGAATCCAAATACCAGGAATTAAGTGGCTGTGCCATATCACCATCCACTGAGTGACCCTGGAACATGAGGACACCACATACAAAAAGAATATGTTGGGCCAGGAGCATGGTTCAGTTGGAAAAGTGCTTACTCTAAAAATACAAGGACCCAAGTTCAGATCCCCAGCACCTACATAAAAAGCCTGGGTGTTCTAGTGCATGTCTGTAATCTCAGTGCTGGGGAGGCAGAGACAGGAGATTCCTCAGGACTCACTGGCAGGCCTCTGTGAGCTCTATGGTCAGTGAAAAACTCGGTCTCAAAAAATAAAATAGAGAGTGATTGGAAAAGATACCTGACGGCAACCTTTGGCCTACACACACACACACACACACACACACACACACACACACACACACACACAGAGAAGAAACATCTTACCAGACATGGAGAACATACATTCCATTCCCAGTCAGGTGATACAGAGATAAACCAGCCCAGCTGAGCCCTTTCCAGATCCAGACAAGCAAATGCATGCATTTAAGCCATTACGTGCAGAGTTGCTTGTTATAATGCAGCAGCACCTGAAGCAAGCTCCAGTGTATACCCCAGATTTCACCAATCCCAAACTTCTAAATGGGGTGCTGTTCAATAAACTGTCTCTCTCTCCTGAGGAGAAAGTGAGCTGAGGGCCAGCGTTCATCTCTGCATCCGCTGCATGCTCCTGCTGCCATGCAGCCCCACCAAGGTGGGCTGTACCCTCAAACTATGAGCTAAAGTGACCCTCCCTGTCCTCCCTCTCTCCCCTCCTTCCCTCCCCCTCCCTCCCCCCTTCTTTCCCTTCAGTGGACTTTGTCCCATCAATGGGAAATTTAATATAATCACCTTCAACACTTTGCTTGAAAATTTCCTTAGCTCTCTGTCCAAGCTTGCCACTCAGAGGTCTATGTTCTACGTGGCTGTCGGACATACTTTCCAAAAACTGCAACTCTAAGGCCCCCTTGCTCAGATCCTAGCAGCATGCTCCTCTCTTTCTGCTTTGGCTCATATCGGCATCCTTAGTGTCCAGACCACTAACCTTTCCAGGTGGTTTGGTTCTCCCTGAGACAATTCGGACTCTCTCTGCGAGGTTGCCTACTTCTTTCTGAAAACCAATACACTATTGTGTCTTTGTCATACAAGCCACCAGGTGGAGTCCTTTCTAACCCATCAAGCCACACAATGCATCTCAATAAACGCAGACCGGGTTGTAGAGATGATTCTGCAAGTTAAGGTTCCTCCTGCCAAGCCTGATGCCCTGAGTTCAATACCTGGGACCCACATGGTGAGGGAGAAAACTGACTCCCATGTGTCCTCCACTGACCTACACACACCGAGTGTGAACACAGGCATGGACACACACACACACACACACACACACACACACACACACACACTGAATAAATGTGTTATACACACAATGAATAAATGTGATAAAATAAATCAATAAGTTCAGACTGTCATATTCTGTGTTCCTTCTACCCTGATACCACCTCCTAAGAGTTTAGCTCCAGGTCACTTATTTGGTGTCAATTGTATAATACCTCCTTGCGGGTCACACCTTGTGTCTCATCTTTAGGACCTGTTGAGGCTTCCGATATTTAAGCTTATAGGTTTTGAGAAGCTTACCCATAGAACTAGACTCAGGAGAGGCCACCAGAATCGCCAGGCAAAGGGAGTTTCCTGCAGGGAGGGAAAGGTGATGTTTCTGCAGTGTATAGAGTCCCCAAGAGAACTCACTGGGGGCTCACTAGGTAGCTAGACCCACTGCTGTTACTTACTGCCTCAGGGGGACACAAAATGAGTACAGGAAAAAGATAGTGGGACAAACCCTGGAGGAATCCAGGTGACAACTTCCAGGGTCCTTCCCAGTGCAGTTAATTCCTCCAGCACCAACTTGGAATAGTTGTGTAGACTGTCACCTCCTGGCGGGACAGAGGCTTCAGTACCAGCATCTGCACTGAGAGCCAGTCATACCGACTGCCCTGGACATAGCACACAGTGTCACAGAAGAGGGTGCTTGGAGCAGAGTAGCTGTTACTGTCATCAATCAGCTGTGCCTGCTTGCACAAAACCATCTTCAGGGGACCTGTCACTGCTGACATTCCCCCAGAGAAGGAGGGGTAGGGAGGACCGCTGGACCTCACCAAGGCTCCAGCCTCTGCTCCCACACACTGGTATAGAATTCTGCCCTAATTGCACATGACCTTACCCTCTCCAGGATGGTACTAGAGCTTATAATCTGAGGAAGGGTAACTGAAGGGACTCCATCTTTGTGTCTATGGGGAAGCTGCCATCATGCTAGGTGAAGATTTTCCTGTGTGGCTGCTTGGAGTACCCCATGCTTCTGACAGCAACCCCTCAGCCATATTATGTATCAAGCCCAATAAATTCATTTGCCCCCCTGGTGGAATTGTACTTTGGTTTGTCTTGGGACCTTATAAAGAGGGGGGTAGATGTTGTTTACATCTCCCCAGGGAAGGAATTCTTGAAACACATAGTGAAGGAAGCCTGGTATTGGCATCAAGCAATTTGCTTGCACAAACAGGTCAGACAGTGTAAATCCAAGCCCCCAGCAGTCCACCAAGAGCCAGCCTTCAGAGGGACAGTGTCTGGCCCTGAGCACTCTTTCCTGCAGGTGCCATGGAATTAGGAGCTCAGGGTCCCCAGCTTCTCTGCATCTGCTCATTTGTTCCTGTTCCAACCCCCATGCTCCCCCCACTCAGTGTGCTAACTCTACTAGGAGAGACATTGTGGGTTTAAGAATTCTATTTGCATTGTAATCCAGCCAGTGCAGAATACGATGCTAGGTTTGACTCACTGGTACAATTAAGGAGTGCCTCTGGCATTTGGTAGGAATAAAAGAGAGATGCTAGTCTTCCCACAAGAGAACAAACTGTGCACCCTCTCACGTGACTTCTGGATGCCCACTTGAGTTTTCGTATGAAGGGAGAAACCTGTTCATTATCTGAGCCCACAATCTGACATTTCATGTGTAAATACAGGGTCTAAGAATCTAGCTATGATGGAAGATAAGAGGAAGCTCTTCTCTGTTTGGCTTGGAACGGTACCAAGCATGGTTCATCACTTCAGAAAATCACATTCCTGATGACAAAAACCATTTGGTACTCGAGTCACCAAAATACTACCTGTATCAGCTGCCTGCATCTGTAGCTAAGTGTTCAAAGTCTTTCCCCCACCCCGTCTCTCTCCCCCTCCCATGTGTGTATGTCTGTGTGCATGCACGCCTATGTGTATATGCATTTCAAGTACAGAGACAAAGGTTTTCTTTTTTATTATTACATTACTTTATTTGGAGGAGGGGTGGTGCCCACATGTCATGGCATGCATGTGGACGTAGAGACCTTGCAGGTGTAGGTTCACCCCTTCAACCATGTGGGTCCCCAGGATCAAATTCAGGTCATCAGGCTTTATCCGTTGAACCATCTCATTGGCCCAAGGTTTTCATTTGAACATTGACGTCTTCTCTTAACTTCAAATTCACACTTAATTATTTTGAGTAGGTAAATTATTGACATATACATCTCCTTCCCATTTTACCCGTAAGTGAGTGTTGGATATTCGTGATGGACATATGCACTGCAAAGTCTCAAGGGCAGGCAAGCATTCTGGTTATATAAATACAGAGCAGGCTGGGAAGACCATTCCGCCAGTACAGTGCTTGTCATTCAAACATGAGGACTTGAATTCAGATCACACACACACACACACACACACACACACACACACACACACACATACAACCCAGATCTAAGTGTTAAAGGAAAGCTCTGGACAAAGAGGAATATCACCAGAGGACCAAACCTGCAAGAATCTACATTACACAGAGATCTTGCTCTGAAAATAATACAGTATAGCACAGTACCATACAATACAGTATAGCAAGTACAATATGAAACAATATGACGCAATACAGCACAATACCACATACAACCGTATAATACAATATAGATAGTACATATAATACAACATAATACAGATTAGTACAACAAAATACAGCACAGTCCAGTACAATAGAGGATAGCACAGCACAGTACAGTACAAACCACAGTTATTCATTGCCTTCAAGTACAGTGAGTTAAAAATGGCCGCTGCAATGCTGAGTCAGCAGGTCTTACATTTCAAGCAGAGACCCTTCTGGTCATACCACTGAGTCTCTGCCACTCCTTCTCCAAAACCAAGCCATTCCCCAAACAGCATGTGCTTTTCAAGGGTCATGGTGCAAGGAAATTATGTTTATTTTATGAAGCTGGTAACTTACTCTGTAATAAATTAATCACAAAATTGTTTATGAGCTGTGTATTCTCCCATTAAGCATAACATATTTTTCCTTAAACCTTGTTATTTTTATTATACAAAAGCCTGCACCATACTGATGTTCAGAGACACAATTCTACACTGTAGGAGAACAACCACAAATTGGCTTTATGTTGTATTGTGAGGATCTTCCTCCTATTTCTCAATTTTATCACCAGGTACATAATACGCCACATATATGAACATGCATGTATCTAGCCTGGTGGTATGTTTACAGTTTTCATCACAGGATAGTGAAGGCAGCATGAACAGAGAAGCTCTCAAAGGAGAGAGCTGGAAGAAAGGGCTGGCCCCCCAGAACGGTGATATCTGGAGCCTTCACTCATAACATGGACTTCTCAGGTATGATACAAGAGGCCCGCTTTTTGTTACTGACTGCTGTCTAACAAAATACCCAAGCTCAGCAGCTTGAAATCATCCCCTTTTATCACTTCTCTTACTTCCTGTTGGGCAGGAAGTTGAACAAGCAGCAAGTGGCTTATCTCTACCCCATGGTGTCTGAGGTCCCCACTGGGAAATATCCAAAGTGGGCTGTTGGCCTGTGTTGGCTCTTGCTGGCTTGTGGCTCAAACACCCATGTGTCGTCTCTTCTTGGAGGCCGGGCTTCCTGGAAACAAGGTGTCTGACACCCAGGATAAGAACCCAAGAAAGCTAGGCAGAAGCCATGTCGCCTGTGAGAGCTAGTCTCGCAAGCGTCTAGACATCATCTCCTCACATTCTATTGTCCATGGCAGCGATGGGGTTTAACAGTGCCAGGGGTGGGAGTGCCATGCTTTCTAGTGGAGCAGTCTCCAAGCTGCACAAGAGAGCGTGCGGGGTGGATTACCTCTCTGCAGGAGCATCATCTCTCCAAATTCCAACCTTTCCCATCCCCCAAGCATTTGGGTAGAGGGATGGTCAGAAACTGAAAAAGAAAAACAAACTCTACATAAACTGAGGAGAGAGAGAGAGAGAGAGAGAGAGAGAGAGAGAGAGAGAGAGCAGTGTTTGTGTCGAAACCCTCAGAAGTAAAGTAACAGCAGAGATGAAGATTCATGAGCTGTTGAAATAAAATTTCTCCAGATCAGTGATAAAAATTCAATGTACATCTTTTATAATGTGTGTGTGTGTGTGTGTGTGTGTGTGTGTGTGTGTGTGTGTGTGTGAAGGGGCCTTTAGAGGCAAGATAATGTCACTGGATCCTGGGGAACTGGAGTTACAGGCAGCTGCGAGATGCCTGATGTAGGTGCTGGGTACCACACTTGGGTCCTCTGAAAGAGCAGCAAGCGATCTCAGCTGTGGAGCCACCTCTCCAGGCCCACCCCACATTGATCTCAAAAGAAAAGGTCTCAGCAATGCCTTAAAGAGTCCTCCTCATGGCCCACCTCACAAGAAGCCTTGTAGGACTGAGCTGTTCGGTGGCACTCGAGTTCTCCTGTGCTTGGGAAGTAGTTGAATTTGCCATCGTAGGAAGAAAAGTGAAATGTCGATAGCATCAAAAGAACTCTTGCTCTGGGCTATTAGGTGTGGGGGCTGGGGGGGGGGGGGCAGAAGGAGAAAAAACAGGGGAAACACAACTTCTCAGCTACCTGCACGCGGTGTGAATGGCTTCCCATGTTCTGGGCAGACTGACTAATCCCATTCCCTCCCATTCTTCCCCTGTAAAGTGGATGGATTGCCCTGGACAGCCCTGCCCATGCCACTGTGTAGTACCCAATGCCCCTTCAGGAGCCAAACCCAGTTGTAGGGGTTTTATAGGACATGTGATCTTCTAACTAGACATTCAGAACCTGATTGCCCCTCTCTACCCAAGGAGGCAGGGAGACTGGAGACAGGTTACCACGAAGAACAGGCCAGTAGGCACATCAACCTTTGAAGCTTGCTCGCTTCTCCGTCATGTGGGTCTCGCCTGCCTAGTACTTTTAACTTGTGTTTTTGCAAAATAATTGGATGAAATGACCCCAAAGTTCTAGAAGCTCTAGTTTATTTCCAAAGAAACTGAGAAAAAGCTGAGGGGATGGGGAGGAGTAGAAATGTGACTTTGATTTGGGAGTAGGGAGGTGGCATTTATTGAGTACTGTAAAGTGTCACAGCATCTGTCAAAGGCTGAATCACAAATGCACATGCTTCATTTCTAGTCACCTTCCCTGAGTGACAGAACACAGGCCTGGAAAAGTCCCAGCTGGCCCAAACCTGGGCCCACCTGCAAGTCTTGACACATGTGTGCGCGGCTCAGAAGTATCCTGCGTTTTCCATACGGGAGGTTCGCCATGGCACCGAGAACAACCACATTTTCGCATGCTTTGAACTAAACAAAGCTCCATCGTCCAAACAGCTGGGTTCCTGTTTATGATGGCAGGGATGCCTCAGCAGCTCCCTTCGAGCAGTTTGCACGGCCCCAGCATTGCTGGAAAATGGTCCACGTAATTGAATCTTCAGAGGCTGGGAACAAGACGTGACATTTCACCTGCAGGGCACAGGCAGAGTCAACACGTCTAATTCTTATTCTGCTCTCACTGTTCCCTGCCCTGCTGCTTGAACGTGTCTTATGAAAACACAGCATTAAAATAGCCAGAAAGTTCCCGAGGGACCAGAGAGAAACAATAACATGTCATTTATAAGCAGCTTCGCGGCCGGTTTTGCTTTTTTTAAGACGTAGCTGTTTTTATTTCCCATCATCCACCTGCTGCATTTAGGTGTTTAGGTTCCCAGGCTCCCTCTCTGATTCTTAGGGAAAGGCTCCCCCTTGGAAGGGGTGTGTGTGTGTGTGTGTGTGTGTGTGTGTGTGTGTGTGTGTGTGATGTGGAGAGATCCCAGGGGAGGTGGCTGCCACCCTGCCACCTTGTATAAGAGCCTGCCACTATGAAAGCCATGGGGAGTCTCACACCTTTTGCATTTTCTAAAAAACAATGCTTACACAGTGAGCCAACGGTGTCCCACTTGGACATGAATACAAATGTCTCTTCTCAGGGTGCTAAGTGCAGCTTTCACTTCCTCATCAACATGTCACTAGCAGGGTTTGCTGACGTTCTCAGTATTGTACTTAGAGTCCAGGCTTCCAGAAGAGGGTCAAAACTTACATTTCTATTTCCATAGACTAGTCATTTTCTTTCCTCAAGTAACAGTTTTTGAAGAATTTTTTCCCCTAACACTATGAGGGAAGGCTGGATTTCACATGGGGAATTAGAAGGAAGGAGAAAGAAAGGAAGGAATGCAAAGAAATTGAGACTTCAGAAGTTTATTACACTTATTTTGTATGTGCGTGCTGTGCATGTGTGTGCATATAGGTAAACTTGCCCCAGCAAGCCAGTGGAGGTCAAAGGACCGCTTGGAAGAGTCAGTTCTCATCTGGGTCTCACTTGCCCAGTACTTTTAACTCATATCTTTACAAAATAATTGAATGAAATGGCCCCGGAGCTCCAGAAGGCTCGAGTTTATTTCCAAACAAACTGAGAAAAGGTTTGGGGAGGGGAAGTGGCATTTGTCAAGTACTGAACAGTGTCACGGCATCAGTGGCAAGTGGCTGGCTGCTAGCGTGCAGCCCCACCCAGGGGCAACTCAGAAGATGGGTTCATCTTCACAAAGTGGAGGCTGACAGTACCTGGGACGTGATACTATCTCCTCATAATGACTTCCAGCGTGTTGTCTCAGCTCTTTGCTGGTTGGAGTCACCTCTTCTCTTAGACCTAACACATCCTAATTAAATACATCCAGTGGGTGACCTCAGGAGGAAGCCGTGTTGCATAAGGAAACTGCTACTCTTCATCCAACCCCACTCTTGCACAACAGGCTTAAAAACAGAGCTCACAGGGGAAAAAAATCAGGCAGGTCTCACTCTGTGCTCAGGAACTCATCCTGACCATGGTAGAGAGCCATGGTAGGGCAAATGGCATGCCCAAGCTTCTAAATCAGGAGACGCTGGGACATGACTTTCTAATCAAACCACCCTCAAGAGGATGTTTCATGTGAACTGCTATGATTCTGAGGTAAACTTGGCCTTTAAATTCATTAAATAAAAACATAGTGTGAAGTTCTTAACACATTTTCATCTTTTATAAACATATCGTACACGGGCCAGTGGGATGGCTCATCAGGTAAAGGTGATTGCTGCCAAGCCTGATAACCTGAGTTCAATCCCCAGGTTCTATGTGGAAGAACAAACTGTTGCAAGTTGTCCTCTGACCTCCACACATGTGCCAGGGTACACGTACACACAAAATAAATAGCAATAAAAAACATATAAGCTTACAGATTACAAATACCTGTTGTAGATGAAGAACTCAGTGTTACTTACATGTCAATTATTGGAACACGGAATCCAGGTATGCCACAGTCAGGAGTCAGCTCAGAAAGCCAAAACACTTCCAGTGACTTGATTGAAAAGAAAAAAAAGGGCTTAGTATTTAGAATTAAGTGTTTTAAAAGTCACTGAAGGAACAGGCTTTAGGCTGTGATTCTTGGAATGGTTTTCGGAACAATAAGGATTATGGGCTCTGAGGTCACTCTTGGAGCCAGGCCAGGCTGAGTCCTACTAATACCCAAACACATGGAGCAGCAACTCTACTTGACACTCAGAAGTCAGAGGAGGGACCTGGAAAAGTTGCTGAAGAAAGCATGATCCTCCTGACCTAGTGATGCAGGAGAAGCCACAGGAAGAGGCCAGGCCTCCATCGCTGCCTGTCAGCAAAGTCGCTCCAGGAAGAACCAGAGGGTCCATAATTTTGTCTTCCTGGGTCCCATAGTCTGAACTCCATCCTTCTAGAGCCTCTATTGTGTGGTCATTTCTCTCAAATTGAAATATTCTGTGTTAGAGTTGAGGGAAGCCCCCTAGGACTGAGAACAGAAGACGCACAAGTCTCCGGTAGCTTCAGAAACTCAGAAGAATCACACGGCCAAGGTTATGTGAGCAAAACAATGTTGCTTCCAACTGGCCGAGCTGCCTGCAGGTCATGCAGGGTTCCAGGGATGCAGTTTTCATGAGCTGTCACCCATGCTGGGGAGGGATCTTCAATGATGCAGGTGTCTTTGAGTCACCCGTGTCTCTGCAGGTAACCCCTCAGACATAGCCCCTGCAGCAGGTAAACTCTAGGGAGTTTACTAAGCTACACATCATTGCTCTGCCTTCTCCGTCTGTTCACCTCTCCCCAGGAAAAGTCACACAACAGCATCAAGGTATCCCGGATAACGTGTGCTTAACAAAAACCACAGGAGACGTTGCTTTGGAGCAGGTTCCTGAACTGGCCCTGATGGACCATTCAAACTCAGCTTGGAGTCACAGCTGCCCAGGTCCACGTCACTGAGCCTAAGCTGGGCTGTTTATCTGACCTCTGGAAAATCGAAAAGGGTAAGAACCAAATCTCTCTCTCTGTCTCTCTGTCTCTCTGTCTCTCTGTCTCTCTCTCTCTCTCTCTCTCTCTCTCTCTCTCTCTCTCTCTCTCTCTCTCTCTCACACACACACACACACACACACACACACACACACACACACACTCACACACACAAGTTCCAACTGGCGTGGTAATTTGACCTGACAACAAAGTTCCCTCTGGTCTAATCCTTACAAAAAGGTAACCTGAGGTAAACCAGTGTGAGGCCAGCAGCATGAGCCTGTCATCCACCTTACAAGGAAAATAACGAACAATCCACCTTGTGTTCTGCTTCGGCTCCCTTCGGCCCCACTCCAGTTACACAAGCAGCCTCTTCGGCTCTGCCTATTGGCAAACTCAGTCTATTTCATGGCATGAAGTGTTGCCAAATTCTGCAATGGAAAACCAAATTAATTAAGGTCTGTAAATAAGTCATCATAATTCTGTAGTTTAATAGAACTAAATGAGAGCTGCTGTTTGTAGACGCAAACAGACATCCAGACCTGGTCCCAGATGCTGTCTGCCAGCCCTTGAATGTGATAGTATTGACCCATCTCCAGAATCCCAGCTGTAAAAAGAACCTAGGGAATGCAATTTTGGGGTTTCCAATCAAGTACTGGAGACTGCTAAGGGGGGCAGTATTGCCCTTAGCACCGTGTGCTTCTGCTGTTTCATGGTCATGTGAGCACAGAAAACATATCAGGCAGAATGAAAGGTGTGTGGCAGGCGACACGGGTTTGCTCCAGCTCAAAGGCCATCTCTTGAAGAATAGCTATGGTTACAAAGATCCATGGACTGTCATTCCCTAATGACCATCTGTCTCCACAAGGAGAGGAGAGGGATTCACCACACCTGCATCTTACAGGCCTTTGAAGATGGCACTCACATTCCCAAGTCACCCAAAATGTTTTCCATGCCACAGGGATGGCAGCTCCAGGTCTTTCCATGTGACCAGTTCTCTAGGAATTCACCAAGAGTGAATATTTCAGCTCAGCTGTGTATTCGGGAGCCAAGAAGGTAACACAGATGGCTTTCTAGACCCAACGGGCCTATTATGAAATGGACTCAGGTCAAAAGTCCACTTATCAGGGGTGGTGGGATGGCTTAGAGGTTAAGAGCACTGGATACTCTTCCTGAGGACCCAGGTTCGAGTCCCAGTACCCACACTGTGGCTCACAACTGTCTGTAACTAGAGTTGTGAGGGATCTGACACCATCTTCTGGCTTCCATGGACACTGCATGCATGTGATGCAGAAATACATTCAGGCACACTTATACATATAATTTTTTAAGTCACTTTATCCCCAGCCCTCCCAACCAACATTTGAATTCCCAGTCTGAGGTGGGTTCAGACCAGCTCCCAGACTGTCCTATGTGACATCAGGACTTCTCCTGTCCCTCACACACAGCCATCTGGTTAAAGGCTTTGGTCATTTTTTGAAGGTAGAAGAAAGCTACATGGAAGGTTCTTCTAGTAGTTTCTCAAGGCCCAAGCATGAGGTGATTGCATTGCTTCCTCATTCAAGAACTTCCCACAGTGGCCACTCATGTGACTCTAGGGCACTGACTTGAATAGCTCAGATGGACTGTTTATCAATTCCATGGAAACCATGGCCTAACCCAGAGAGCAGGAGACCTAGCAGGGTAGACTAAACTTGGATTGCTAATTTGGGATACTTAGTTCCTGGGATTTCCAAAGACGTGCGAGCTAAATTTAGGGTAAGTCTGGAGGTGATGTCGTTGCCCCTGGAGGTGGCAGGGTCAACCGACAGTGGCCCGAGTTCCTGCTTTTCTGAGTAGTTGCTGCTGAGTTGGGTGAAATACTCTGGGGACACTGAATCAAAATATTGAGGACACAGGGATTCTGTATCTTCCTTCGGGGTCATCTGCAACTCCTCAACATGGCTAATGGAACTTTCCAGTGTAGCTCTAATAGTATCACCCATTGTAGGGAGCTGCGTGTAGCCACACCTTACAGGTGGCGCTGGTTACCGCCTTCCGCCATCCCGACGGCGAGTGCTCCTCGTGTTAAACAGCTCCAGGTGAGGCTGTAGTGGAATGTGTGGCTTGCTTACGCATGCTTGAGCCTATGGGGCAATGCCCACGTGGCGACCTGGGGTTGGCTGCCCAGAGCCTATATAAGGCCGGGAGAGGCTTTGCCAGGGGGGAATTCCTTCAGAAGGAGGGGATCTTTTAGAAGTCAGAATACAGTTTAAAGGCCTGATTAAATTGCAAGGAGAAGAGCTCGGTGTCGTGTCTTCCTTGCTGGACAAGGGGGGCGCTACAACCCATCACACATGCCACAGGACAATGTGATCTTGACACTTCTGCCCTCAAGGGGGCTGACTGTTCCCTCACCCTGAACCTGGATGGCCAGTGGTTGCAGTGAGTAGACCTTCTGGAGCTAGTCACAAGGGGATGCAGCTTTTGTTTGGGCCTGTTGGTTCCTCGAGATCAGCATGCAGGCACACCCCAGGGGGAGACCCTGAGTCTGCTGCCGACAGAGATGTCTGGCTAGCCCCAGCTGCCGCATCCCTTTCCTACACGAGCCTGCTGTTCCACTTGAGAGACCCTGAGTCAGAACCACCTTGCTGGGGTCTTGCGGAATTTCTAACATCATGGAAGACAATGCTGTGGATTTTGTGGCTTTAAGATACCAAGACCCAGGGTTTGTTACGCAGTGAAGGGTGACTAGAACAGCCCCCTAACATCTGGCTTCACCTCTGTCATCCCCCTCTCAGTATAGGAAGATTTAGAAATCTGCAACCACACCCCTAACAGAACTGACCACGGAGTGCACTGTGTCTGAGTTCCTTCCCTCGGGGGCATGACCACACACAGCTCTCCTTGAATCTGTACTCTGAAGGACCAATCCCCTTCAAAATATTTTTCTTATTCAGTGAAAAGCCCCAAGGATGGTCAGTTGTAGACTTAAAGACATGACCACACACACACACACACACACACACACACACACACACACACTCATGGCTGTGTTAGTGGATGCCCAGAGCACTCACAGACACTCCCTGGTAGTCCCCTACCTCTGCAGGAAACACAGATCATCATGAGTGGGCTAAAAGAAGCAGGCTTGCAGCCTTACTTGGCCTCACTGGAAGAACTGATGGCGCAGAGGCAAGAAGGAGGCTGTCCAACAGACTGTCATGCGCAGTCCCGTCTGTTTCCGGACCCACTAGCTTCCAGTTCAGCCCCGGGCTTTCCCAATCCTTTGAAGTCACTTGAATGCCTAAAGTAAGTCTGCCAGCCTATGGCCCATGTCCCTCCACCTGCCAGCTCCACTGGCTCCCTCCACCTACCCACAGGCTCCCAGGGACCTAGGTTGGCCCAGAAGTGGCTTTCTGTGCACACAGTAGGGAAGATCCGATTACAGTCACCACCCAGGACCCTGTATCAGCACTTCCACATGACCCCCTCTGTGTTGATTACTTTTGCATGGCTGTGACCAAAATACCTAACATAAACAACCTAACAAATCTTGATTTGTCAGGCTCATGACTTCAAAGAGTTCAAGAATGGCAGAGGAGCCAAGCAGCTCCATGGTAACAGTCAGGAAGCGGAGGAAGGGCATAGCTGGTTCTCCACGGTGGCTCTTTCTCCTTTTGTTCTTTTTTTCTGCATCCCAGGTCATGGGATGCTGCAGCCCACACTCGGAGTTGTGTCTCAAGGCCCCAAGTGATTCTAGATCCAATCAAGGTTACAATGAAGATCAGCTATCACACTTCCTCTTGGGGTGGGTTTTATTTAGTTAGTCACAGAAGAAAAACACAGTCATCTAAAAAGTTAAATAATCAAGGCTGGTGAGATGGCTCAGGGGGTAAAAGGACTCGTCACCAAGCCTGAAGACTAGAGTTCAATCTGTGGAACCTCCAAAGTGGAAAGAAAGAACCATCTCCAACAAAATGCCCTCTGACCTCCAAATGCACACCATGGTACATGAGCACTCACAGACAGACATGGTACATGTGTATCCACAGACACACAGACACAGACACAGACAAACACACACACACACACACACACACACACACACAAAAGGAAGTAACCAATCCAAGTTCGTTCACATACTCCCTTTTCTGACTTCCATGGTTCAAGCTTAGGTTTGAATCCTAAGCACAGGCATCCCAGGCCACAGTGGTGGTCCCCTGCCAGGCCACGGTGGTGGTCCCCTGCCCTTCCCAGGACATCTGAAGCCCTCAGGTAGGCAGCATCGCAGGTCATGCTTGGGTATCCTTGCTGCTTGTCACCTGTGACTACAACCCAGCTTTTAAACACACACAACATGTCAGCAGGCTGTCCCACGAAAAGAAATCCATCCACTTACTGGAGGGAAGCAGGCCTAAGGGGGTCTGTCTGGTGCCAGGGCCAGTGGGCTGAGATCCGTAGCTTGGCCAAAGCTGCACTTCCTATACTCATGTGCCCATAATTTAGTGTCCCTTCATGAGTAACAGGATCATCCTACTGCTGTCTTAGAGTAGAGATGACCTTGGCCAGGTCGTCATGTCAGAAATGAACAGAAAAATACAAGTGGGCAGGGTAGGCTACAGGCTATCACGAGGAGGGGTGAGTGAGGTGAGTGTTCCTACTTCTTCCTATACCAGCCCCCAGCCCTGCTCCAAGGGATCTGGGGAGACACTGGAATATATAAAGAGGAGATTAGCTAGACACAGGACTTCACGGCACAGCTTCTATAGGTCATCACTCACGACGGGGTAGGACTTTACAGTAATGCAGCTGTTTCGGTGCCCCCACTCCTGCAGGTAACCCCTCCTCTGGTGCTGTGAAAGTACACCAGACGATCTCACTGGTTCACCAAGTCAGACTTGAGCAGAATCTTTCTTTGGTCTGTCCTCATCCTACATGGGGTGAAAAGGTGTTTGCTTTTGTCTCCCCAGGAAAAGTTACAGAAAGCCATGCAAACCCCACCTGGATCTTTCTCCACAGAGTCAGTCTGTCAACTGCCCTCCCAACACCCCCACACATCCTCACGCAGGGCTTGTGGTCACCTGAGGCCTGGATCCCTTGGTCACATTTGCCAGGTCTTTCGTTATTGTTGCTGCTGTTATTGTTGTTTTATCTTCTGGGGTAGGGGCCCTACTGTCTCAGTGTGCAGGTCCTGCCCAGCCAGGGTCCACATGCTCCAGGCATAAGAACAGTTTGTGAATCACCAAGTGTCAAGAGGCTGGGAGAGAGTGGATGCGCCCTGTGTCTCCTAGAACTGACAGTCTAATTATTCTTTACATGATCCCTTCACAGCTTGTCCTAACAGACTCCAAACTCATCCTCTCTCACCCACAAGTATGCATTCATTAGCGACGTGAATGGAATTACATGTAAAGACAAAGTAAGATGCCTTTCTTAGGAAACAATAACCCAGACTCAGCTATGAAATGATAACCGGGGCTGGGGATGCAACTCAGTTGATAGACCACTTGTCCAGCACACACAAAGCCCTGGGTTCAATACTCAGCACCTCATATACCACGTATGATGGTGTACATCTCTAATCTCAGTACTCAGGACATGAAGGCAGGAGGACCAGAAGCATAGGCTGGCACTGAACTCACTGTGTTACCTATTTTAAAGTGCCTGCCAAAGAGGGAGTCCAAAGACATGTCTTCCTTTTTGGTCTCCATCTCGGGGTCTGGGTCTCCTGCTACTGGTGTTCTCTGCCTCCTCCATCCACTTCTTCCCAAGCATGGCTATCCCTCCTCTCTAACCTGTTCCCTGGGCCCAGGGGTCAAGTGTAGCTGAAGATGTCAGTGGCAGACGTGACAGAGGGGCAGCCTCTTGCTGTCACCTACAGAAGTCCAAGGAGACCTCTAGTTCCTTGAGGGACCTCAACTCCAAATCCATTCTTGACTTCTATACAGAAGAGAACATCAGGACAAGCAAGTACTCAACAGAGTTGGTGTTATTTTCAGCATAGTTCTTAAGCACAGGGGTAAAGGCACTCAGGAGAGAGCAACAGAGCCTGGGTATGGCTTCTGAGGTTCCATGTTACTGTGTTCACCCGTAAGGAGGATCCTGTCGGGTTTGAATCTGATGTCTGTAAAGGTAACTGAGAAACCTGTGATCCCAGGGTGGCTCCCGGGGCCACCTGACAGGACCCAACTAAGAGGACCTAAGAGGGCAGAAATGCAGGGAGGTGGGGTGTCTCCAATGGAAACAAAGTTCACAGTCTTGTGATTTCCAGAAAGGACCCAGGGGAAGAGGCCCTGCCTAGGCCTCAAACATTCAGGCCGTAACTCTACCTTATTGCTACCTAACCTTATCTGAAAATGTGTCTCTAGAAAAGAACTCTTACGTTGGCAACCTTCACAGTGAATACTGATTGTTCAGGAATTTGGTTTCCAGCTGGAGGACCCTCTGGTGAATGCTATCTCCTGTGTTCCCACAATTTCCCATGTCTTTCTGCCCTGCATCATAGACACCTTGGGTCCCCCAGGAGTAAAGACATCTGGATTTCCTGATGCCTTGGCAGTTCGTCTACACCGCTATTCCTATGGGCATACCTCAGTTTCCCTGCTGTCGATCTCTGATTCAGGGGCTAATTCCCTTCCATGTGGAGTTACCTTTAAGGCCGGGAAGGCACCCAGCTCCCTTTCCGGGACCACCGCCCTTCCCTCCCAGAGGTCAGATCATACCTCTGAGAATGTCACGGATCATCCTACTGCTGTCAGACCCAGGATCAATCTCTGTGTCCAACTGACAACAGTTCCCCTCCAATCCCAGCCTGACCTCGTACGAGAACAAGGCAAAGTCTGCTCACACCTGAAGTGTTTAAGGATTCACTCCACCACTAGTGCGTTTGTGGATAAGCATCAGCAGGACCACAGGAAGGATGTTCTATTTCTGCCCAACCCCAGGGACCAGCACGCCCTGGTCCCAGCTAGGCTCAGCTCACATGGGCATTTTGCCTGGCTGCCTCCATCCACCTCCAGGGAATTTCTCTAAGAAGAGGCCTTGTTAATACGTCACCCAAAGATGCACTGAGACCAGCAGGTGGCTGCAAGAGCCAACAAATGTCAGCCATGTGTCCTGCCAGCACAGCTGCTTGCCAGGTAGGACTCTGTCATACAGCATGGACTTTGTATGATGCCCTTGGAGGAACTAGGGCCCCTCCACGAACATAGCTGTGCATGTGAGTTTCAGTCTCACAGGTGGTGCTCATGGGCAGGACTTTGCTCCCAAGGCTGTCCTCCAGCCCACTAGCCCCTAGAATGTCTCTAAGCCATGTCTTCCTGCAGGGTCCCTCTCAGCTCCCTCCATACTCAGAGCCCTCTCTGGGTAGTGACTGCATCCTTTTTGCTCATCTCAAACACGGACACTGGGGGGCAGTCACCTGACACAGCGCAGACCCCAGCTAGTGTCCTTTCTTCTTGATTCTGGCAGCTTGGTGACAACACTGAGCAGGAGGCCATAGGGACCAGGACCAGTGGGTCCTGCTGCCTGTTGTCTTGGGCCAAGCTAGGCTGGAACAGAGAGATTCCCAGCCCCACTGAAGGATTGACAGGCCCTATCCCTGGCTCAGGATCATAGCTGCAGAGGTGATTTTAAGCGGATTTAGGGAAACACACAACTTTATTTCCATGTCGTCTTCCTCTGGCTCCCTTGGGATGCAGCAAAGGAAACAGTGTCTGGTTTTAGGGTCATAAAATGGTCCAGCTCACGCTAACCCAAAGGAGGCAGGCAGGACGTCTGCTGAAGAGTCTCTACGGCTTTCTCCGAGGATGTCATGGTGGCCCACCTTCAGTGCTATGTGACTAACAGGAAGCAATGGCCCTTTGTTGCTGGTTTTTGGGGTGATAAGGGCAAATCAGGTGGTTTAAATGCTTTTTTTTCTTTAGCTTTGAGTTGCAAACTAATGCCAAGCACTCTCATCCATGAATCCCTCCATCTGCAGCCTGCCCTTTTGACATCTCCACTAGCTGAGAGGTCCACATAGTCTGAAACTCTTTTGTGAAACAGTCCAGAGAAAAGACACTCAGACACCTCAACAATTTCATTAATGTGTCACTGTGGTTGTCCTGCTTTACCGTTAGCTATTGTTAATCTGCCCCTGACCTAATTTAGAAATTTTAAGCTTTTCTGGGTGGTGGAGGCA
>CABHPP010001431.1:1000-11966 GCA_902168425.1 Peromyscus attwateri
AGAGCTCACCAATTTAGGAAGACTAGCTGGCCAGCAAGGGTCCCAAGGGACCCTCCTGTCTCTGTTTCCTAGGTGCTGGGATTACCAGAGCATGTCACCATGGCTGGGTTTGTCTACATGGCAGCTGGGGATCCTAACTCAGGCTCTCATGCTGTGTATCAAGCACTTTACTGACTGAGACCTCTCCCCAGGCCCTTAAATTTCTCTCTCTCTTATCACAGTGTCTGGGCCAAGAATAGGCTCTTGAGCAATGGGAAGTTATTCGACCATGGGATCAGGAAATGACTTGGAGTGAAACTGTGTTCACTGGTGGTGTGCTCCCCATCATATGGTGAAGATGTGAGATGCCCCAAGGCAAGCATGCATGCATGACTAAGACTTCAGAATTCTAAGTTCTGTGCTGCTTCCCAATAGTTCTCTGACCTTCCTGATTTTGTGTGTATTACAACAGTCCTTATCATTTACAGACATCTCACCCTGTCTCCTCCTTGCAACTTGAGAGAGGCAAACTATGATAGATTTTAATTAAAAAATAGTTACAGTATTTCTGACTCCTGTGTCAAAAATGGTGGACTTAGGCTTGTTGGCACATGCCCATGATCCCAGCTCTAAGGCAGCCACGTTGCTCTAAGTTTAAGTCCATCCAAGGCTACAGCACAAAGCTCTGTCTCTGGTAGAAGGGGGCACCTTCCCACTCTGATGAGACTCTTCTTAGCACCTCTGCAAATTGGCTCTGTGGGTTGGGTTTTTCATTACCATTGGATAAAATCTGTGGTCATTTTTAGATGGCAGGAGTCTCCTACCCTACCATCAAGAATTGTCTGGCAATTTAGTTGTATAATATTTGTGTGCTTAAAACAGACAAAGCCCTCCAATGTCAATCAAGTTGACAGCTTTTCTGCCTCCCTTCCCACCCCAAATAGGCAGGAGGCAGAAAGGGGACCAGACAGTCCTTCCCCACTCTCCAACCAAGTGTGCCCACTAGACGACTCCATCTCTGATACATCTGGAATGGGATCAGAGGAAGGGCTCAGGAAAGGGTTCTCTTGACTGGTACCCATAGGATTCTGGTTTTTCCCAGCCTTCAAAGGTATTTAAAGTAGACTTTTTGGTACTTGCTGGGTCCTTCCATCACCAGGGGTCTCTCACTTGTGGTTTGAGGACAGTAGGTCCCGTGGGACTCTCACTCAGCCTGAGGTCATGGGGTTATAGATCTTTAGTATCTCTCTACTAAGTCTTAGCACTCTATGAGGATACCTTAGGCAGAAACTAATATAATAGTTCTCAGGCTTTCCTTGCTGGTCTACTAGGACCCTTTAGTTATGGGAATACAGTCCAAGGGCCTCCTAGGTAAGTTTATTGCCCTTCAGATTCATTAGGTGTGAGATAGACTCAAACACCAGTCTCACATTGGACCGTGTTTCTCTGGCTTCCAGGTGACAAAGAACACTGTAACACCTCCCTCCTGGGGTCCATGACACCAAACTGTCCTCTTCACTAGAAAGCTTCTCCCTGGGGCTGCAATGGTCTCTGTCTGGAGGCCTTGGACTGACATCAGTTTAATCCGCAGAAGACATTTTAGTAGTGTCTGTATAGTGCAAGGTGACTAGCATTCCTGTCCCTCTCCATTGCGTCTCCTTGGTTCTTATGTGCATTTGTCCATTTCTTCCAAGTAGGTAGATCAGCCCGAGATCAAGGTCTGTGCAAGGAGCTGCATCACATTATGGGCTGTCTAGCCCTCAAAGCAGGCTGTGATCGCCTCGTACAACATGCCATATGATGTGATATGGTGGCACTCCACATGCAGCATTCCTGACCCAGATGTCATTATATGATAGGGAGTCACCGGGAATCCGTTGCCACCTACGTGTACCACCGCTGGCCTCATAAATATGTATGTGTGTTTCAAAAGGTTATTTAAATACCTGTACCACTCAGAAAAAACTCAGTGATATACACCAGTGGTTCTCAACGTCCCTAACGCTGCGACTCTTTAATGTTCCTTATGCTGTGGTGACCCCCAACCACAAAATTATTCTGTTGCTACTTCGTAACTGTAATTTTGCTACTGTTGTGAATTGTAATATAAATATCTATATTTTCAGATGGTCGTAGGTGACCCCTGTGAAAGGGTTGTTCAACTCCTCCCTCTATAAGAGTCATGACCCACAGGTTGAGAACCTCTGATATATACACTACTCATAATAATAATTTACATACACACACGTATACATCCAGATACTTCTGCCTAGGAAAGAATAAGTCTTTTGCCAGTTTGTTACACTCCTCTTTCTTTGGCAGAGAACATGCTATTTGCCTTCCAAATTATTTCTGGCAGGTAATCTTGCCTTCACTGGATGGAGCATGGCGGCAATGTGAAAATTCCAACTTTGAAAGACTCAAGGTCGGAAACATAGGAGAAAGCCTGAAATGTCCAGATGGAGTTCGGCTCTGACGGAGGTTTTAAAAATATCAAAGATGACAAGGCACCGAGCCGAGGGACGTTCCTGGCGTCGCTGATGCAGAACAGCATTTTTTGGCGCTGGCAACCTTTCATATCCTTCACTATTGGCCATGGGTACAGTTCCTCACCCTTGGCTGAAAATGCAGAGACGTTGAGAATCCAACCTAACTCTACTCTCTGACTTTACCTCCCATCCCAGCCTCCCTAAAACCTTCATTCCAGTGTCACAGGACGACCTGCTGTTCCTTCAGTAGGAGACATTCTGCCGTGACTTAGCACTTCTCACGAGATGTCTTCCCAGCAGCCTCTTCCTGCCTTCTAACTTAGAAACAAAACCTTCTTGCCTGACAGAAGGGGTTGTAAGCTGTATTCTGCCTCCTCTGTGCTCCTGTGCCACTCAACGCTTAGTTGAATCATGCTGTCTTATCACACAGCATGGTGGCTCCCTGTTCACTTATCTGGTGACTCTGTTAGTCCCGGGCTCCTCAGGACAAGAACAAGATCTCATTTTCTGATGCTGCCATGGCTCTAACAATGCCTGGCACAATCCACTCCGTATCTGAACCCTCAGTGGTGTTGACTGTTGACATCACATAACTTATTTACCCCAGTCTTTTCTGGTATGGTAGCCTGCTTGGCTTGGGTGTGTTCTGAGACTGAACATGGAGTTACCCAGAACACCAGGAAGTTCATCTTTTTTTTTTTTTTTATGCCGAATGCTGTTTATTGAAGGAGGGAAGAGGTCTTAAATACAGGCTTACAGCACAATGGGAGAACCCCGGAGGGCAGAAGTTTGCTACCGATGTTTTACAATCTTGCATCTAAGCTATTAATGCCCATTATGCAGGATACACTGACAAGGAACTTCCCTTAAGCATTCAGGAGGGTGGAACCCTGCAGGGAATTAGCATAGGGAGGATATCAAGGTCAAGGTCAGCAAGCAAGGCAACAGTTACCCAAAATGGAGGCCAGGGCCCTACAGGTCCCCCTTTTACTAAAAAATGAGCTTCTGACTTAGGTTGCGTGGAACGTCAGCAGGTCACCTTACCCATCATGGAGACGCCTGCCCAGGCCACACAGGCGCTCTGTCTTAGGTTGGTGAACGCCCCCCAGGAATTACCCGTCTCTGAATACTCATTATCATACAGCTCATGTGTGAGCTGCAGAGTTAACTGCTGCCAAAGATCTCAAAGTGGCACTGGACTTGCAATCTGTGTGTTCGACACAGAAAAGACCAACAGAGGTCCTATCCCACCCATAGCCAGTAGGCTAAAGGCAACTGAGCCATTCTCTTCCTTAACAAGCCTTACTGCAAATTGGAGTCCTTGTAAGATGGTACAGGAAGCTCATCTTAATCAGGTGATAAAGGATCAGAGGAATTTGATGCTCACTCAACAGGCTCTGAGTGTGTGCCTTCATTGGAGAACACGGGCCTTGATCTGTAATCTCTACTTATCACCTGTCCTGCTCTTGCAGACCTTTATAGTTTGACCACATGCTAGGATCAACAAAAGTGAAGCTCCTCCCTCTCTGGAAGAAGCACTGTACCCTGATTCTTTTGATTGCAATGCGTGGAGATTTTAAGACATCAAGAAGTCAGTCAAGATCCTAGTTTCAGTATCCAGGTAATATTACAAATATTACCTGTTACATTTCTGAATCCACACCCTCTATTCAACACTACTATTGCATTTTTCTAATTAAGTTCCTTATCAGCAGCAAATCTTAATTAGTGCCACAGTCCTCATTGTCTAAATCTTTGTCCCAGCAAGTGAGAAGTCAGGAAAGAAAGAAAAATGAAATGAAAAAGAAGCAAGGCAGGACAGGCACATGGAAGGTCCTTTTCACTCCTGGGGAACACTACCCTCGATGTCCTAGAGTCTCTCACTTATTAACTTGGAATGGAGAATTGGCAGAACAGTTCATCACTGTGATTTGTGTCTGTGAACAGTGAACGGAGACTTGGGGCTTGGGCTCCAATAGACAGTTTAGAATAGCCGTGGCAGGATGAAACAGAGCAAAGTGTGGCCAATGTGCCGATTTCCATGGCACTTTACATCCCAATTGTTCCAGATCACATCCAGATTGCAGGCAGCTTTGGGGATTTGATCGAGGAGACTGGCCAGGACAGCTGTGAAGTCTGGCAAGGGGTTGATAGGTTTTGGAATCCTGGCTCTTCACTGTATAAGACAAAG
Organism: Peromyscus attwateri; assembly: GCA_902168425.1. Classification (NCBI taxonomy): domain Eukaryota; kingdom Metazoa; phylum Chordata; class Mammalia; order Rodentia; family Cricetidae; genus Peromyscus; species Peromyscus attwateri. The sequence goes on from CABHPP010001431.1 coordinate 5,660, forward strand.
ATGCTTTTTTTTTCCCCTATATTTAGGGAGCTCTCACTCTCTCTTAAAGGAGGCACACTTTGTATAATTATAGATGAAAGTTTTTAAAGAATTCACAGGTCTAAGAGAATGATTTAACTGTATTGGAAAGCTGAACTTACAGATCTGGGTGACGTTCATCCAAATCCTCCAGAAAGCTGTTTGAAGTAGAGGTCTAGATTATTTTAATATGGTCCCACATCCCAAAGCTAAACTGAGTCGCAGTTGAGCTCAAACACAAGGCCCATCTGAACAAAGAACTATGCCATTAACTATTCCTTCATGGCCCAAACAAGCCAGTGCTTTCACAAGAGCTGACTTAAGGGAGCAACGGAAAAGATTTGTCCCTTGACAGCAATATAGGGTGCACTTATCTCTTCCACAAAAAAAAAAAAAAAAACAAAAACGGGAGATTGTCCAAGTGTTTAATAACTGGTATAGATCCAATCTGGGCTTGCCAAGTCAAGTTGACCCATAGTGGTGTACCCACCAGTCACTGGAACCAGAGCATCCCACTGGAATAGGAGGTTCAGCAGACAACCCACACTTCAGCCTCAATCCCAACACTCTGGAGGCCCAGGCAGGTGGAGCTCTGCAACTCTGAGACTAGCCTGGTCTACATAACGGGGACTGTACTGTGAGACCCTGTCTCAAAAAAAAAAAAAAAAAAGTGAATCAAAAATAAGCCTGTATTAAAGAAATATCATGTAAGTTGTTCTTTTTACAAGTTTCTCATACAAACAATTTTGTTTAAAAACAAGAACATCATCACGTTAATAGTCTTATTTGTTATAGTAAGTCTAGAAGAAAGTTTCCCACAGATATTAGAGCCGGTCCTCTGTAGCTACAGGTTTAGCCAACTACAGTTCAAAATCATCTTTGGGAGTAGGGGGACGGCCCAGTGGTTGAGAGCACTGGTTGCTCTTCCAAAGGATCCAGTTCTTTTTTTTTTTTTTTTTTTTTTAAGATTTTTTTTTTTATTATGTATACAGCATGTATAACTGCAGGCCAGAAGAGGGCACCAGATCTCATTATAGATGGTTGTGAGCCACCATGTGGTTGCTGGGAATTGAACTCAGGACCTCTAGAATAACAGTCAGTGCTCTTAACCTCTGAGCCATCTCTCCAGCCCCCAAAGGATCCAGTTCTATCCCCAGCCTTCACATGGCTGCTCACATCTGTCTGTTACTCGAGTTCCAGGGGATCCAACACCTTCTTCTGGCCTCTGTGGGCACCAGGCATGAAGGAGGTTCACAGACACAGATGCAAGCAAAACACCCATACATATAAAATGAATTAATAAAAATTATGTAAGGAAAATGCGTCCATTCTGAATCCATACAGCCTTTTCCATGTCCTTATTCACTAAACTAAATGGTAAACAATCGTTCACATGCTATTAGATATTTCAAGTAGTCTAGAGATGTTCTAAAATATACATGAGGTATGAATAAGTTTGAAGCAAATGGTGCACTATTTCATATAAGGAACATGAACATCCACACATCTGGGAATCTAAGGAGCATCATAGAACCAGTTGTTGGCAGATACTGAGAAACCAGAAGAACTGTAGCTTTATTTTATGTTTTAATTAATTAATTAATTAATTAATTAATGTGAATGAGTGTTTTGCATGCAGATATGTCTGTGCACCACATTCGTGCATGCCTGGTCCCTTCAGAAGCCAGAAGAGGCCACCAGATCCCCTGGAACTGGAGTTATAGATGACTGTGAGCAACTGTGTGGGTGCCGGGAATAGAACCTGGGTCCTCCGCAAGAGCAACCAGTTCTCTTAACTGGTGAGCCATCTCTCTAGCCCCAACTGTAGCTTTAAACAGTCATAGCAATTAAAGGAAAGACTCAAGGGCCCTGGCATATATTTTTAAAAGAGCAAATATTCATTAACTTCTCATTTTAAAAGGAACATCTCTTCAGTATTAAAACATGGAAAAAAATGAGAAGAGTTAAGATCACTACAGTCCATAAATAATCAGTGTAAATAGGGCAGGAGAGATTGGCTCAGTTGGTTAATGTCTGATATACAAGTGCAAAGACCTGTTGTGGAATATTAGTTGAAGATGTGTTACATTCGTTTATGCTGTGGAATATTTGTTTAATGATGCAAAGGTGTGTTGCATTCTTTTATGTTGCATTTGTTTAACTCTGTGAAGCTGTGTTACTGTGCCTGTCTAAAACACCTGATGGTCTAAGAAAGAGGTGAATGGCCAATAGCTAGGCAGGAGAGAGGGATAGGCGGGGCTGGCAGGCAGAGAGGATAAATAGAAGAAAGAGAAGAGGAGGAGCAAGAAAAGGAGAAGAAGAGGAGGAAGCCAGGGGCCAGCCACCCAGCCACACCAACAGCCACGGAGTAAGAAGGAGAGAAAGATAGATGAGTAGAGAAAGATAAAAGCCCAGAGGCAGAGATAGGATAATTTAAATTAAGAAAAGCTGGCTAGAAATGAGACAAGCTAAGGCCAGGCACTCATAAGTAAGAATAAGTCTTCTTGTATTTTATTTGGGAGCTGGGTGGTGGGTTCCAAAGAGCAAAGAGTGAGGAAAAAAAAAAAACTACAAAGGCCTGTTGTTTTTGTTTATTTGTTTGTTTGCCCAGAACCCACATAAAAGGGCCAGATATGGTGGTGCATACGGGTAACGCCAGTCCTGGGAAGGTCAGAGGCAGGTGGGCTCTTGGGGCTCACTGTCCAACCAGCCTCGCTGACTCGACAAGATCCAGGCTGGTAAGAGCCCAGCCTCTAAACTCACACAAGGCCAGGCGGTGGTGGCGCACACCTTTAATCCCAGCACTCGGGAGGCAGAGGCAGGCGGGTCTCTGTGAGTTCGAGGCCAGCCTGGGCTACCAAGTGAGTTCCAGGAAAGGTGCAAAGCTACACAGAGAAACCCTGTCTCGAAAAACCAAAAAAAAAAAAACCTCACACAAAACAACAGGAACAGTGGGTGGTACCCAAGAATGTCCACAGGTTTTAGTTTTGGTTGGCTTGTTGGTTGGTTTGTTTTTGTTTGTTTTGTTTTGTTTTGGGAGGGGGTTGCTATTGTTGCTCTGCACAACAGGTCTTGTTTTCTCGTTACCTCAAAACCCCTAACCAAATCTTTAGAGTTTACATAGGCAAGGGGAAGAGGAGACAAATGTGATTAAAAGGACAAAATAAAAAATAAAAAAATAAAGAAAAAGAACGGCAGTGGGTCCCCTGGATGGAGAGAATAGTCTTTAAGTGCCCGGCAACACCGGGAATCACCTCGGCTCCTCCTCACCATTACCATGACTGTCTTACTGCCCCTCCTGCCCCCCTCACCCTTTCTGCCTCACTGGTGTCCTAGGAGTTGCCCCACAGGCTCCCCGAACTCTGACTTTGAACTCAACTCTGACTTTGAACTTGACCGGCGAGGAATTCTGACAAACGTAAGGACAGACGTAAGAATGGGAAGAGTGAGCAGCGCTTCCTCCCCATCTCCTTCCTGGTGGCGTGGCTGTTTCTCTCCACTGGAAGTCACAGCCCTTGTCAACAGCTCCTGTCCTTGAACTCTCTGGAGCTGGCTTCTGGCAAGCATGCTCTCCCCTTGTCCCTTCAGACTTGGCAGGAGTGGTGGCGTTCTGATGTTACCAGTTCTGGGGTACAGCGCCACCCCTGTGATCTCTCTATTTTCTTAGTAAACTCTGCCCCAGGCATCCAATTTGAGGAGACCTCTGTTCCCTGCCAAGACTCTGGGTGATACAGTTATCAAAACCATATGTTCCTCTTCCGAGGCTAGCATGCTTTCTTCATCTTGGGAATCAGACTATTGCCCGAGTGTCCCCAGCGGGGCCATTTGGGGCTAAAAATGTGTAAATAACTTCTCTCCAGTTCCATCAAGTGGTCATTTCTAACGCTGATGATGAGGAGGCTGAGAGTAATGACAGCCATTGTCAGGCCTGAGCCAGATGCTCTTCAAAATCGGGCTTCATCCTCAGAACAAATCAGTGAAGTGCCCTTTATTTCTACCTTTGTGTTTAAAACCATTTAATGTTGGAGTTACTAAGAAATTAGATAACTTTTACCCCATTTCACACAACCCTGATACATATCCACCATGTTGCCTCCTCAGAGTCTTGACTCCAATGACTCCTACCGTTAGGCCTTTCCTGGGTAACTCAGTTGTCTTAATTACAACTAATTAATTGTGATGGAAACAATTTAAGTGGAGGAAAGATTTGCTTTCGGAAGGCTCTGCCTGGCACGACAATGTCGGCATAGTGAAGCAGTGCAAATCATAGCAGCCAGAGCATGTGGGGGAAGCTGTTCCCATCGTGGTGGGTCAGGAAGCACGGGCTGGGTAGAACTCCCATAGGCCATGCATCATAATCTACTTCCTGGAGATGGGCCTTACCTCCTAAAGGTTTCAGAGCCTGGGCAAGAAACATTCTAAGCACCAACCACGTGCGGGAGACATTTGAAATTCAAAGTGTAGCGTTGACTTTAACACTTCCTAGCCTGCTTCTCCGCCTTCCTTTTATCTTCAGTGTTTGTCATCGTTTAATGTTTTTCTCAGCTTGAAGTGAAATCCCAGAGGAGAGAGATCTCTATTTTGTTCATTGCTTGAGCCCATCACTTGAAACAACTCTAGACATACAGTAGATCCTGAATAAAGCTTTGGAATGAAGAATGAATGAGAACGTTTAAGTTCAAAGCCAGGTCTCTCTCGCTTGCAGGGCTTTGTTTTGTTTTGTTTTGTTTTTCTACACCACCTTCCTCACTCATCAAGTCACAGGGTGAGTAGATAATAGCCCCAAAGAGGAAGGACAATAGCTTTGCTTTTTTTTTTCTTACCAGACGACTCAGCTACTACACAGCCTGCTATGACTGCAATGTCAGAAAGCTAGTGAAAGGAAGCACACAAGTCCCACACTTTCTGTTTTCAAATACGTCTACTGTCAAGACAGCCAGACATACGGTAAGAGCGTGTGGGCTTTGGCGGCAATGAGGCACCGTTTGGAATGCCCGAGTGAAGAATGTGGAGCAAGAGACTCTGGTGGGAAGAGAAGCCATCCACTGTCCACCTAGCGAGGCGCTCGCTGGATGAAAGGGAGCTTTCTTCAGGATCAGGGAGACAGGTGACCCAGTCACGCAGCCCGAGGACAAGTCCCACTGGGGAAGCCCAGGTTTGGAAGCCACAGATGCTCTGGAACTGAATTCTGAACGTTGCCTTTTCCTTGTTCTGAGGGAGCCCGCTGCTTCATTCCCAAGGCACTCACTTAGAAAATGCAGAAAGAAATACTGGAGGCTGAGCTGGCGGCAGGAACTAGACACAGCCATGGATGTACTGGGAGATGTTGTCACCAGGTGACTGGAGCAAGGACTGTGGCCGCAGACACAGAGGTCTCCGTCCATTCATGCTGCTACAGTAGCATGCCACAGGCTGGTAACTTATATAATGACAATAAATTTGTTTCTTACAGTTAGGGAGACTGGTAAGTTCAATATCAAGGTGCCAGCATCTGTGAGGGCTTTTTCATTGTTGTATCATCCTTTGGTAAAAGATGGAAGAGCACGAGCTTCCCACGAAGACCTTGCTTTTGTTACAAACTTACTCCAGAGGTTTTTCTCAGCATCGATCCATCTACAAGGACTCTAATCACCGTTTAAAGGTCCCACCACTTCACACAGTTACCTCAAGGATTCAGCTTCCATCACAGTACACGGGGTACCTGCCTACTCCACCACTGACCTTGATCTTGAGCAGGTTACTTAACATTTCAAAGTCTCTGTTTCCTTGGTTATACAGCTGGGTAGTAACAGCAGCTACTTCATTGCTATAATCCTTGTCCTGTAAGAGGTTCCTAATAAGAGCTCAGAATGCCTGTGATGCCTGATAACTGAACATGGATAAAGTCCTCTGTTAGCTGGAGTTCATCATTTTCTTCAGTACCAGATCCCCTCTCCTTACTGGGAGGATCTCCTTATGGGGAGTGGTTTTATTTTATTTAAGAGATTTTTATTAATTTTTTGAGAATCTCATACACTGTATTTTGATCATATTTAACCCTCCCTCAACTCTTCCCAGTCCACCCCCATTCCATACCTGGCCTACTTTTTTAATATCCATCCAATTTTTAATATCCATTTTTTAACTTTACTCTTTCATTTTTTAAAAATACCCATTGAGTTCAATTTGTGCTGCCTATATACTCTTGGGTGTGTAGCTACCCACTGGATTGTGGCCAACCTACCAGGCCATACCATTAAAGAGAACCAACTCTCCATTTCCCATGAACTATCAATTGCCAATAGCTCCT
>CABHPP010001432.1:0-15891 GCA_902168425.1 Peromyscus attwateri
GTAGGAGAAATTGAGTGATAAATCCTATTTGCAAATGAAAATGATACATTGCTCTCTCTTTTGGTTTTCCTTTTATTGCATGTGGAATTATTTAGTTTATTCTGAGGACCAAACATTTGCTCATAGCAGTTTCTCAAATCAACAAATGAATGTGAGAGAATATCTTGACTGTCAGTTATTATATATCAATTCATTATCTTCATGTGTCAGTCTCCTGGTAAAAGTCTAAGGATAGATGATTTACTTCCAACAATGATTTTCTCAAAACATTTTAACAATGTTATTGTTAAAATACTTAATAGAGAATATAGAAACATTAAATACTTATGTGTGTATCCAAAGAAACATTTTCATCTAGCTGGAAGAGATTTAATAATTTAAGTTAATCAGTAATCAACTGAATATTTTACAATAGAACCAGACGTACTATGTATATGTATATATTATTTGAAGTTCCATGCATCTTCATGTCCTCAACAGTTATCCATTTGGCATAATATCTTGAAGTATTGCTTTCAAAAAGAATTTTAGAGGTGCCAGATAATGTAATAGCAGTGACATTTACTTTTAAAAAGTCTGGGGTGTGTGTGTGTGTGTGTGTGTGTGTGTGTGTGTGTGTGTGTGTAATGTGACTATGGCCATGACAGAAATGTGAAGACTAGAAGACAATGTTGTGGGGTCTACTTTTGTCCCTCTTCATACGGTGATCAAGATGAGGTCACAGCCTTGTGCAACACTGACATTTCTTACAGAGCTGTCACATTGATGCTGAAATAAGATTAGCTGAAACATTAAAACAGTAAAATATTGTTTTTTTCTGATTGAAAACATATTTACTTTTTAAAGATAATGGACAATAGGAGACATAGACTAATAAATACTCTTTGTGAATAAAAATGATATACTCATATCTCTTTTTCTCTATTTCTTGCATCTTGAATGAGTTAGTTCATTCTTAGGACCAAACATTTTTTCATAACACTTTCTCCAAACAACAAATGAATGTGAGAGAGTAGTTTCTGTGAGTAAAGGTGGCTGCTCCTAAGTCTGGTGTCCTGAGTTCATACTGTAGCAATCCATATCACTCCTACAAATCTTTCTCTTATTTCTACACTTCTGGTGTGGCATATGGACACTCACATGCTGCCACATACATAATTTCAAAACACAAATAGGTGCCATTGAGGTAACTGGCAACCAAGTGATTCCCTGGCTTCCATCTCTGGAACTCACATCGGATGAATAGATAGCAGACACATAAGTTGTCCTCTCACTGCTACATAACATCATTGCAAAAGTATAGCATCAGTCCATTCTGGACTTCATTTCCCAGGATGACTTTCTCCACAGCATCACTACATTCTGGACTTCATTTCCCAGGATGCTTTTCTCCATTGCATCATTATATTATGGACTTCATTTCCCAGGATGCCTTTCTCCACTACATGACATGCTGGACTCCATTTCCCAGGTGTCCTGTGTCCCCAGGAGTTTCCCCTTTTCTTCAGCATGTGTCCAGGGCCCTCAGCAGGTGTAGGGCCTCAGCAGGTGACCCTGACCTTCTGCAGGTTTGTTGTGTCTCAGCAGTGTGAGGGTGGTTGTCACGGTCAGGAATTCAGGGTAAGGGGATTAGGGTTAATGTTTATGGGTTTTTTCTCTTACAGTTAGTTTTGGGTTAAGGGTTTTTAGCGTTATGGTCCTGGGTGTAGAGTCAAGGCGTTAGGTAAAGTTTAAGGGTTATGGTTAGTGTTAGTGTCAGGGGTTATGGTCAGGGGGTTCTGGGTTAGGGTTGAGGATTTTGAGTTTTTAGGGTTATGGTAGAGGGAGTTTGTGTTTAGGTTTAGGGTTAGTTCTTAGATTTAGGATTAGTGGTTAGGGTTATGGTTAGTAGTCATTGGTTATATTTGGGTTTAGTGGTTATATTTAGGGTTTGGGTTAGGGTTAGCTCTTAGATTTAGGGTTAGTGGTTAGGTTTATGGTTAGTGGTTAGTGTTTAGATTTAGGGTTAGTGGTTAGCGTTAGGGTTAGTTTTAGTGATTACTGGTTAGATTTAGAGTTATGGTTAGGGTTAGTTCTTAGATTTAGGTTTAGTGGTTAGGTTTATAGTTAGTGTTTAGTGATTAGATTTAGGATTAGTGGTTAGAGTTAGGGTTAGGGTTAGTTTTAGTGCTTAGTGGTTAGATTTAGGGTTATAGTTAGGGCTAGTTCTTAGATTTAGGGTTAGAGGTTAGGTTTATGGTTAGTGGTTAGTGGTTAGATTTAGGGATAAGGTTATGGTTAGTGGTTTGATTTAGGGTCACTGGTTAGATTTAGGGTTATGGGTTAGGGTTAGGGTTATGGTTAGGGTTTAGATATAGGGTTAGTGATTACATGGGCCGTTCTTTGCCCTCAGGAGGTATCACAGGCACTCTGTAGGTTCCTGTGTCCTTACCAGATGTCTCCATGATCTCTGCAGGTGTCCTGTGCCCTTAGCTGGTGTCCTGTGCCCTGTGCTGTTGGTTCATAGGGAAACTTCCTGTTTCCTCTTTATACCATCAGTATGCTTTGGACTCCATTTCCCAGGATGCCTTTCTTTGTATTGTCCATCTATTAAAAACTGCATATCCCTTCCCGCCACTTGGGTCCCAAAAAACCTTCCTGTTCCCTCTTTTAGCATCAGCATGCTTTGGACTCCATTTTCCAGGTTGCCTTTCTCTGTATTGTCTGTCTATTATAAGCTACATTTCCCATCATGCTACTTGGGTCATTTTCCAGGTTGCCTTTCTTTGTAGCATAACTGTTTTGGATTTCATTTCCCAGGATGCCTATCTCTAGAGCATCATTATATGTGGGACTTCATTTCCCAGGATAACTTTCTCTACAGCACATTACACTCTGGACGACTTTTCCCAGGATGCCTTTCTCTATTGCATCACTACATTCTAGAATTCATTTCCCAGGATGCCTTTTGCTAGATCATCATGACATTCTGGATTCCATTTCCCAGGATGCCTTTCCCTGTAGCATGAGTACATTCTGGCCCTCATTTTCTAGTATAGCTTTCTCTGTAGCATCAGAACATTTGTTCTTTATTTCCCAGGATGCCTTTCTCTACAGAATCACTACATGTGGGACTTCATTTCCCAAGATGACTTTCTCTACAGCATGACTGCATTCTAGACTTCATTTCTCAGGATGCCTTTCTCTACATCATCAGTACATGTTGGACTTCATTTCCCACGATACCTTTCTCTAGAGCATCACTACATTCTGGATTTCATTTCCCAGGATGCCTTTCTGTACAGCATAAATACATTTGGACTTCATTCCCAGGATGCCTTTCTTTATAGCACCACTACACTTAGAATTCCTTTCCCAAGAAAGTTTTTTCCTATAGGCATCAGCACATATGGACTTCATTTCCAGGATGCCTTTCTTTATTGGTATCATTACATATGTACTTCATTTCCCATGATGACTTTCTCTACAGCATCACTACATTCTGGACTTCATTTCCCAGGACGCCTTTCTCTACAACATCATTACATTTTGGACTTCATATCACAGGATGCTTTTCTCTAGATCATCATTACATTTTGGACTTTATTTCCCAGTATTCCTTGTTTTAGGGCATCACTACATTCTGGATTTCATTTCCCAGGATGCCTTTCTCTACAACATCACTACATTTTGGACTAAATTCCCTGGAGGCCTTTCTCTATAGCATCAGTACATAAAAACTTCATTTCCTAGGATGCCTTTCACTACAGCATCAGTACATTTAGTCTTTGTTTCCCTGGATGCCTTTCTCCACAGCACCATGACATTTTGGACTCCATTTCCCAAGTGTCCTGTGTTCTTTGGAGTTTCTCCTTTCCTCTAGCAGGTGTCCAGTCCCCTCAGCAGGTGACCCTGACATTCTGAAAGTTTGTTGTGCAGTGTGAGAGTGGGGGTCAGAGTCAGGGGGTCAGGGTCAGGAGCTAGGGTTATGTTAGGGTTAGGGTCAGGCGTTAGGGTTAAGTTAGGGATAGGTTTAGCTTAGGGTCAGAGTTAGGGTTATGTGTTGGACTTCATTTCCCAGGTTGCCTTTCTGTGTATTGGTCATCTATTAGAAAATATATTTCCCATCATGCCCCTTAGATAATTTCCTAAGTTGCTTTTCCTTATAGCATCACTGTGTGTTGGACTCCATTTCCCAGGATGCTTTTCTCTGTATTGTCCTTCTGTTCCAACTACGTTTCCCATCATGCCTTTTGGGTTAGAAGGAAACTTACTGTTTCCTCTTTATACCATCAGTATGCTTTAAACTTCACTTCCCAGGATATCTTTTTCTATAGCATCAATATATTTGGACATCAGTTCCCAGGATGCATTTCTCTAGAGCACCGGCAGATGGACTTCATTTTCCAGGATCCTTTTCTCTACAGCATTTCTACATAATGACTTCAATCCCAGGATGTCTTTCTCTATAGCATGAGTATATCCTGGAATTCATTTCCCATGATGCATTTCTTTACAGCATCACTACATTTGGACTTCATTTCCCAGGATGCCTTTCTGTATAGCATCACTATGATGGACTCCATTTCCCAGTATGCCTTTCTCCACAGCACCATGCCATTTTGGACTCCATTTCCCAGGTGTCCTGTGTCCTCAGGAGTTTCCCCTTTTCTTCAGCAGTTGTCCTGTGCCCTCAGCAGTTGTAGGACCTCAGCAGGTGACCTGAACTTCTGCAGGGTTGTGGTGTCTCAGCAGTGTGAGGGTGGGGTTCAGGGTTAGTGGGGGAGGGTCAGGGGCTTAGGGTCAGGTTTTTAGGGTTAAGATTAGGGTTAGGGTCAGGAGTTAGTGTAAGGTGTTAGGGTTAGGGTTAGGATTCGGGTTAGTGTCAGGGGTGATGGTCGGTGTGTTCTCTTTAGGGTTAAGTGTTATGGGTTTTTAGGGTTATGGTAGGGGGTGTTTGTGGTTAGGGGTAGATTTAGTGTTAGTGTTTAGATTTAGGGTTAGTGGTTAGGGTTAGGGTTAGTGTTAGTTTAGCATTAAGGTTAGTGTTAGGGTTAGATTTAGGGATAGTGGTTAGATTTAAGGTTAGTGTTTAGGGTTAGGGTTAGTGTTAGTTTAGGGTTAGAGTTATGTTTAGTGGTTAGGGTTATTGGTTATGGTTATGGCACCTCCTTTGCTCTCAGCAGGTGTCTCTGACCCTCTGCTGTTGTCCTGTGTCCTCCAAAATTCCATTGTCTCTCTGCAGGTTCCATTCCATTAGCAGTGTGTTCCAAACTACATTTTCCATCATACCTCTTGAGTCATTTTCCAGGATGCCTTTGATGACACCATCAGTATTGATTGGACTCCATTTCCCAAGATTCCTTTTCAGTACATTAGAATGGTTCTAGAAACTCTCTATTCATTTCATCATATGCTTTGAACTCCATTTCCCAGTATGCCTTTCTGTGTATTGTCTTTTAAAAACTCCATTTCCTGTCATGCCTCTTGGGGAAAAGGAAACTTCCTGTTGCCTCTTTTTACCATCAGTATGCTTTGGACTCCATTTCCAGGTTCCCTTTCTTTGTTGCATCACTACATTCTGGAATTCATTTCCCAGGATGTCGTTTTCTATAGCATCACTACAATTGGACTTGATTTCCCATGATTCCTTTCGCTACAGCATCACAATATTCTGAACTTCATTGCCCAGATGCCTTTCGCTACATCATCACTTCATTTGGACTTCCATTCCCAAGATGCTCTTCTCTATAGCATCAGCACATTTGGACTTCATTTCCCAGGTTGCCTTTGTACACAGCACCATGACATGTTGGACTCCATTTCCCAGGTGTCCTGTGTCCTTAGGAGTTTCTACTTTTCTTCAGCGGGTGTCCAGGGCCCTCAGCAGGTGTAGGGCCTCAGCAGGTTACCTTAAATTCCGCAGGTGTGTTGTCCTCTCAGTGACTGGGGATCAAGGTCAGTGGTTCAGGGTCAGGGAGTTAGCATCAGGTGGTTAGTGTTAGGGGTTAAGGTTTGGGTTAAAATCAGGGTCAGGGCCGGGCATTGGTGGCGCACGCCTTTAATCCCAGCACTCGGGAGGCAGAGGCAGGCGGATCTCTGTGAGTTCGAGGCCAGCCTGGTCTCCCAAGCGAGTTCCAGGAAAGGCGCAAAGCTACACAGAGAAACCCTGTCTCGAAAAACCAAAAAAAAAAATCAGGGTCAGGGTATAGTGGTATTCTATTTGTACTGAAATGTGATTTTATTTGTATGTTAATAAATAAAGTTGCTTAGGGGTCAGAGCTATTAGCAAGCCATAGCAAAAGCCAGGGCGGTGGTGGTGCACGCCTTTAATCCCAGCACTTGGTAAGCAGAGCTAGGTAGATCTCTGTGTGTTCAAGGATACAGCCAGCATTGGAGACACACGCCCTTAATCTCAATACCAACCATAGAAAACTTGGGAGGTCTGTACAGAGAGACTGTGATGAGACAGCCACGTAGTTAGTTTATAACCAATGAGAAGGAAGAAACAGGACTCCTTATAAGACAACCGCACAGGAAGAAACCCCCTTTTCGGAGAAGTCTCTTGGCGGGAGAGTCTAGCTGGCGGAAAGCGGGTAAGGCTTCTAGCTCTGACCTCTTGGGCTTTCACCTTTACATTGGCTCTGTGTTGCTTATTTAATAAGGTGGTCGGTTACATCTACATCAGGGGGTCAGAGTCACAGTGTTAGGTTAGGGTTAGGCTTAGTCTTAGGGTTAGGTTTAAGGGTGATGTGTTTTTAGTGTTAGTGTCAGGGGTTATGGTTAGGGTTAGTGGATAGGGTTAGGTTATGGTTATTGGTTAGGGCTAAGGTTAGTGATTAAATTTTGGGTTACCCTTTGACCTCAGCATGTCCCTCTGACCCTCAACAGGTGCCCTGTGTCCTCCACTTTTGGGTCAAAAAGAAACTTCCTGTTCTCTGTTTATACCATGAGTATGTGTTGGACTCCATTTCCCAGGATGCCTTTCCCTGTGTTGGTCATCCATTCCAAACTACATTTCTCATCATGCCTCTCTGGTCATATCTTAGGATGCCTTTCCTTACAGCATCACTAAGTGTTGGACGCCATTTCCCAGGAGGCTCTTCCCTGTATTGTCCATTTATTCCAAACTACATTTCCCTATCATGCCTCTTGGGACAAAGGAAACTTCCTGTTTCCTCTTTATAGCATCAGTATACTTTGGACTCCACTTCCCAGGATGCCTTTCTGTGTCTTGTTAGTGTGTTCCAAACTGCTTTTCCATCATGCCTTTTGGGATATTTCCTAGGATGCCATTCTTTCCTGCATCACTAGGTGTTAGACTCAATTTCCAGGATGCCTTTCACTACAGCATCAGCACATTTTGAACTTCATTTCCCAGGATTCCCTCCTCTACAGCATCACTATATTAGGATTTTATTTCCCAGGATGCCTTTCTCTAGAGCTTTACTACATTATGCACTTCATTTCCCAGCATGCTTTCCTCTAGACCATCAGTACATTTAGACTTCATTTCCCAGGATGCCTTCCTCCACAGCACCATGACATTTAGGACTTCATTTCCCAGGATTCCTTTCTCTATAGCATCACTATGATGGACTCCATTTCCCAGGATGCCTTTCTCCACAGCACCCTGATATTTGGACTCCATTTCCCAGATGTCCTGTATCCCCAGGAGTTTCCCCTTTTCTGCAGCAGGTATCCAGGGTCCTCAGCAGGTGTAGGGCCCTAGCAGGTGACCTGACATTCTGTAGGTTTGTGGTGCCCTCAGCAAGTGGGGGTCAGGGACACTGGGTCAGGGTCAGGGGGTCAGGGTTCGGGTTTAGGTTATGGTCAGGGTCAGGGTCATTGTCAGGGTCAGAATCAGAGTCAGGTTTAGGGTTAGGGTCAAGGACAGGGTTAGGTTTAGTGTCAGGGTCAGAGTCAGGTTCAGGGGATAAGGTCAGGGTCAGGGTCAGGATCAGAGTCAGGGTTAGCATTAGGGTCAGTGTTAAGTCAGGGTCAGGTTCAGGTTAGGGTTAGTTTAGATTTAGGGTCATGGTTAGGTGTCACTTCCTTCTAGATTAAATCTCACAGGATGCCTTTCTCTCTACATCGGCATTGTGCTAGAATCTGCATTTCCCCTCATGGCTCTGGATTCGGGAGGAAACTTCCTGTTCCTCATTAGATCATCACTACATGTTGGATTTTATTTCCCAGGATGCCTTTCTCCACATTGCTAGTGTGCTTCAAAGTGCAATTCCCATCATGCCTCTCAGGTCATTTTCCAGGATGCCTTTGATGACTCCATCAGTATGGATTGGACTCCATTTCCCAGGATTCCTTTTCAGTACATTAGAATGGTTCTAGAAACTTTGTTTCCCATCATGCCTCTTGGATGATTTCCTAGGATCCCTTTTCTTATAGCATTGCTGGGTGTTGAACTCCATTTCCCAGGATGCTTTTCTCAATATTGGTCATATATTCCAAACTACATTTTCTATCATGCCACTTGTGTCATTTACCAGGATGCCATTCCTTATGGCATCACTACCTGTTGAACTCCACTTCCCAGAATGCTTTTCTATGTATTATCTGTCTATGCCAAAATATGTTTCCTATCATGCCTCTAGTGTCAAAAGGAAACATCCTATTTCCTCTTTATACCATGAGTATGCATTGGACTCCATTTCCCATGATGCCTTTCTTTGTAATGTCTGTCTATTATAAACTACATTTCCCATCATGGGGTCATTTTCCAGGATACCTCTCCTTATTGTATCATAGTTTGTTACTTTAATTCCCAGGAAGCCTTATTGTATTGTGTCACTATACTTTAGACTCCATTTCCCAGGATACCTTTCTCTACAGCATCAGTATATATGGACATCATTTCCCAGGATGCCTTTCTCTATAGCATCACTATGATGGACTCCATTTCCCAGGATGCCATTCTCTATATCATCACTACAGTTGGACTTTATGTCCTAGGATGA
The DNA here is from genome assembly GCA_902168425.1 of Peromyscus attwateri. Lineage (NCBI taxonomy): Eukaryota > Metazoa > Chordata > Mammalia > Rodentia > Cricetidae > Peromyscus > Peromyscus attwateri. Next base: position 8,955 of record CABHPP010001432.1, read on the forward strand.
CTTTCTCCATAGCATCAGTACATTTGGGCTTCATTTCCCAGGATACCTTTCTCTACAGCCTAACTGCATTCTGGCCTTCATTTCCCAGCATGCCTTTCTCCACAGCACCATGACATTCTGGACTCCATTTTCCAGGTGTCCTGTGTCCTCTGGAGATTCCCCTTTTCTTCAGCAGGTGTCCAGGGCCCTCAGCAGGTGTATGGCCTCAACCCGGTGGACGTGACCTTCTGCAGGTTTATTGTGCCCTCAGTGGTGTGAGGGTGGGGATCAGGGTCTGGGGGTCAGAATCAGTGGTTCAGTGTCATAGGGTTAGCCTTAGTGTTAAGTTTATAGTTAGGTTAGGGTTAGAGTTAATATTAAGGGTTAGGTTTAGGGTTAGGGACAATGTTAATGGGTAGTGTTAGGGTTATGGGTTTTAGTGTTAGGGTGAGGGGGTTAGCATTAATGTTAAGGGTTATCAGATTTTTGGATTAGGGTCAGGGGGTTAAGGTTCAGGTTAGGGCTAGTTTAGGGTTAAGGGTTAGGATTAGTTTTATTATCAGTGGTTACGGTCAGTGTGTTCTGGTTAGGGTTACGGGTTTTTAGAGTTAGGGTAGGGAGAGTTTGTGGTTACATTTAGTGGTTAGATTTAGGGTTAGGTTTAGGTTTAGGGTTCAATTTAGTGTTAGTTTAGATTTAAGGTTATCGTTAGTGGTTATGGTTAGCGGTTAGGGTTAATGATTAGGGTTAGGCACATCCTTTGCTGTCAGGAGGTGTCTCTGACCCTCTGCAGGTGTCCTGTGTTCTTCACAATTTCATTGCCCCTCTGCAGGTTCCCTTATATCAGCAGTGTATTCCAAACTTCATTTCCCATCATGTCTCTTGGGTCATCTTCTAGGATGCCTTTGATGACACCATCAGTATGGATTGGATTCCATTTCCCAGGATTCCTCTTCAGTACATTAGAATGGTTCTAGAGACTCCATTTCCCTTCATGCCTCTTGGGCCAAAACACAACTTTCTGTTCCCTCTTTCTACCATCATATGCTTTGAACTCCATTTCCCAGGATGCCTTTCTGTGTATTGTCTATTAAAAACTACATTTCCCATCATGCCTCTTGAGGCAGATGGAAACTTCCTGTTCCTTCTTTATACAATCAGTATGCTTTGGACTTCATTTTTCAGGATGCCTTTCTCCACAGCACCCTGACATTGTGGACTACATTTCCCAGGTGTCCAGTATCCTCTGGAGTTTGCCCTTTTCTTCAGCAGGTGTCCAGGACCCTCAGCATGTATCCTGGGCCTCAGAACCTGGATGTGACTTTCTGCAGGTTTGTTGTGACCTCAGCAGTGTGAGGGTGGGAGTCAGGGTCACGGGGTTAGGGTCAGGGGATCAGGGTCATGCGGTTAGTGTCAGGGGGTCAGGGTCAGGTGGTCAGGGTTAAGTTTAAGGGTTAATGTTGTGCTTAGGGTCAGGTTAGGGTTAGGTTTTGGGTTAGGGTTAGTGTTATGGTCAGAGTCAGTGTCAAGGGGTAAGGTCAGGGTCAGGGTCAAGGTTAGGGTAAGGGTTAGAGTTAGGTGTCTCTCTGCTCTGGATTTCATCTCCCAGGATGCCTTTCTCTCTAAATTGTCATTGTTCCAGAAAGTGCATATCCCGTCATGGCTCTGGAGTCGGGAGGAATCTTCCAGTTCACATTAGATCATCACTAGGTGTTGGACTTCATTTGCCAGTCTGCCTTTCTCAGTATTGTTACTGTATTACAAACTACATTTCCCATCATGCCCCTCAGGTCATTTCCCAGCATGCCTTTCTCTACAACAGTCCAACATCAGTATGTGTTGGACTCCCTTTTCCAGGATACCTTTCTCTGTTCCATCACTACTCTTTGGAGTCAGGGTTCATGAGTCCATGGTGCTGGGTCTTCTGTGGCTCATCTGCCTGCATTTTCCCAGGCTGGGTACTGGAGCTCAGTCATTCCCATGGATACTGGGGTCACATGGGTGCTAGGGTCTCAGTCCTTCCCATGGGTGCTGACACTCAGTCCTCTCTGTGGGTGTTGACACTCAGTCCCTCCTGTAGGAGCTGACACAGTCCTTTACCTGGATTTGGACATCAGTCACTGAGAGTAACCTTTGATTCCCTGTAAGAAGAAATGGCCTCTAATTAGCATACTGCAGAAAAGTCCCATCCCTGATTAGCATAAACCTGTGGAAAGTGCCTCTAATTATCATACTGTTGAAAGCCCCGCCTCTGATTAGCATAAACCAGTGGAAAGGCTCTCTAATTAGCATACTGCAGAAAAGTCTGTCCTCTGATTAGCATAAACCTGTGGAACGCTCTGCCCCAATTAGCATAAACATGGAACAAGCCACTAATTAGCATAAACCCATTGGACAAGCCTCTAATTAGCACATTCTGAAAGGTTCCACCCCAATTTGTATAAACCCAAGGAAAGCACCTCTAATCAGCATGCTTCGGGGTTCCCCACCCTGATTAGCATAAATGCAAGAGACAAAGTCTCTAATTAGCTTCCTGCAGAAGTCCCGCTCCTAATTAGCATGTATGAGGCAAACATGCCCATGAAGCCTGAAGACTGCCCCTAATTACTATAGAGGCGGAGACTCAGCCCCTAATTAGGATAAACATGGGGACATGCTCCCTGCCTCTCAGTGCTCAGGTTGGGGTGCATGGTAATGTATCCAACAATGTAAATATAATTGTTAGAATATAAAATGAAACTATTAGCCATTATTAAACATTCTGTTCACTTGGAAATTGCATTATCAATTTAGATCAAAATATCCTTTCCAAACAGATAAATGATAATGTGGTAAAAATAAAAACTATCATATATAGATTTTCTGTGATTAATGATTTAATACATGTTAATATGTAGTTACTCAGGGAGAGTAATTATTGAAAAGAAAACAATAAAATGATCATGAAAAACAAATATGCCTATCAGGTCCACAGATATTTATGGACATGAGGAGAGAAAATTTTGAAATTCTTACAATTATGTTGATAATTCTATAGGTCTTTCAAATTTTTAGATGCCTAAGAATATCTTAAATAGATAAAAGACTGGCTTTTCATCTCAGGATTTGGAAGGCAGAGGCAGATGCAGGGGCAGATGCTGTGGGTATGTGGCCAGCCTGATCTACATACTCAGTTCTGGTCAATCATGGCTCCATAGTTACAGACCCTGTCTCAAAAAAGGGGAGAGGTGAGAAAAGTAAATTATATGTCCAGGCAAGAAAAAGTGCCAATAGAGTCAATTAGGCAAGGTGGCGCTGGGCAACATTAAGATGCATGGGTTTCTCCACTGTAAAACTAATTGTCAGCAAAGCAAACCTTGATTTGGCCTTAGTGTGTCCTGTCCTAGTGTAACTAACTGATAGAACCATCTCAGATGGCCCTTCAATATGAATCACAGTCTGGCTTTTTCCTAAAGTGATCTTCAATGACTTCAATGCAGACTATAAATGGTGGCCAGAGTCCATTACAATCTGTTTTTCCAAAGAGTCTTTGATCTCTAATATGGTTTGGATTCAGAAACAGAAAAAAGGCAAACTGGGAAGTGGTGTGTCACATGTGCTAAGTTCCAGCACTCAGGAGGCAGAAGTATTAATCCTAGAACTCTGTGAACAGAAGCAGGCAAATCTCTGTGAGTTAAAAGCCAGCATGGACTACAGAGCAAGTTCCAGGAGAGCCAGGACAGTTACACAGAGAAACTCTGTCCCCCCAAAAAACAATAAATTGATAAAAGCCCTACTGAATAAAATTTATATTTTCAAAGTAGACTGAAATGTAGAATTCTATTTCAAAGTGAAATATCATAACTCAGAGTTTACACGTGAAATTCAAAAATTATTTTTTATGTAGATCTAATTTAAATATAATTATATCATTTCATTTCAAGCTTATCCCAGCCACATTCGCTCCAACTCTTCCCATATCCCCAAATCAATAATATAACTTCTATTTGACAATTATTACTCTTAGGTATTTATGTATATATCTTTCAAATTTATACATGACATATATATATATATATATATATATATATAACTTCAGAATGTTAGTGCAGCTTTATTATTAATGATTATATCTTTTCAGGTCTCACCACTTTTCCCTAGACAAGCAATAATAAGGATAACCCATGACAGGTGGTAACCCTCCTTGTCACAGTATTCATGAGGTGTCCTAGTTCATTGATTAGGGAATTGAGGTAGAGGGACACTGTGAATTAGGAAATAGTAATTCAGGAGAGTTCTTCAGTTATGATGGAAGGAAAGTCAGTACAAAAGCTGAAGGAGAGACTGGCAACAACCTTAGCACCAATCATAAGAATCTTGATTTAAATGTTTTGGTGTATAATAAATATTATATGTAATGAGGATACTATGACTTTTTTCTTCCCTGTCTGTATCACCTTGAAATTCATATTGTCATAGACTGACACATAGGACTTCACGCAGAATATTGAACAGGTATGGAGAGAGTGAGTATCCTTTACTTTGCCAATTACAGAAGAACTGTTTTGAGATTCTCTATTTAGAGTGATTATGTTGTAATTACTTACAATAAATATAGTCTGTTATATGTAGATATGTTCCTCCCACGGTTGAATTTTTATAATGACCGGATACTGTATTTGTCAAAAGCTTTTTCTGCATTTAATGAAAAGATCATTTTGTCTCTTTCTTAATAGTCTGCTCTAAAGGTTCTAGAGAGATCAGGAATATAAGGAACATACCTAAACATAATAAAGGCAATTTACAGCATGCCAACAGCCAACATCAAATTAAATAGAGAGAAACTAAAAGCGATTCCACTAAAATCACAAACAAGATAAGGTTGTCCACTCTTCCCATACTTATTCAACATAGTACTTGAAGTTCTAGATTGAGCAATAAGACAACAAAAGGAGATCAAGTGGATACAAATTGGAAAAGAAGAAGTGAAACCTTCATTATTTGCAGACAACATGATAGTATACAAAACTGACCCCAAAAATTCTACCAGGGAACTCCTACAGTTGACAAACTCCTTCAGTAATGTGGCAGGAGAGAAGATTAACTCAAAAAAATCAGTAGACCTTCTGTATACAAATGATAAATGGGCTGAAAATGAATTCAGAGAAACATTACCCTTTACAGTAGCCACAAATAATATAAAATACCTTGGAGTAACTCTAACTAAAGTGAAAGAACTGTATGGTAAGAACTTTAAGTTCATGACTCAACATTTCCAATCTCAACTACTGTTGAAGCAGGTAAGCTCTCACCCTCCTTCCTGCCCCCACCTTTCTGCACTACCACTACATCAGCTGAATCAATTTTACACAGGTCCCTGTCCATTTGTTTGTCACCCCAAAAGTTAGAGAGACTGGTGGACACTAAGTAACTGGTCCATTTTCCCTTCTCGCTGTGTCCAGCCTAGAAGAAGATGCAGGACTGTCTCTCCAGCACTGGGCAGCAGAGGCAGGTTTAGGTGTTCAAAGAAATTCTCAGTTACATAGCATGAGGCAAGCCTGAGCTACAGGAGACACTGCTCTACACAGAAATCAATAATCAACAGCTCTTGAGAGAAAAGGAATGAAACAATTAATAACCAAGACACATTAGAGAACTGAAACAAATAGATAAGAGCAGTAATGCACTTAAAATGCTGAAAATAATAACAATAAATAATATTTTAAAGTGATAATGTACTGTATTTTTTAAAATAAAATACTTAGCTATATTGACTTTTAAAGAGTGGGACTTTCTCTAGTAGAGGGAATGTCATTAACAAGAGATAGTTTGATCTTTCCATATACACTTGTTGGATGCTCTGATCTGTAAGCTGACACACAGAGTTACAGTCAATGACCTTTTTCTCAAACCTCTAAGCTGACATAACTGTGTCAAGCAGGACTGAACATACCTGCATAAGAGAGTTACTAATTGAAAATGCAATATCCTTGGGTACAATTTGACCTTCCCAACGTGTACCCCAAGCAGTCTGGTCTGTCTTCATTCTCAAGTTATCAATCAGTACATGCTGGGAAATTACAAAATCACTCCCCCTGCTACAATCAGGTTTGTTTTCATAATGGTGACTCCAGCAGCTGATTGCCTACCCTGTTTCCCCAGCAGTATAGACAATAAACTATTCCTTCTATTCTGGTCTGAAGGTAGAAACCATGCTCCACATGCAAATCCTTTTCCTTTTCTGCAATGGATATGCAACTGCATGATTCAAATGGATAATTTTGAAACTCTGAGGTGATGCAATCAATTAATTTAAGATTTTTAATGTGTAATGTAGAGAACAGCAAAGTCATTGCCATAGAGAGCAACAAACTGGGACCAAGGGCACTTGTGTCAACATAAGAGAGCTTGTTTCAGAAACATTTTTGTAACAGGATTGAAATGCAGCTATTCTAGAATTAAAATGCCTTCCAATGGAGAAATCACTCGACACAATTCAGAGATAAATAAAGAAAAATGTCTTTAATGATGGCATGCATCCATCTCCAGCTAATGCTAAAAGAGGAGCCAGCCTAGAAGAGATTTTGCATTCTATATGTGCTAATCATCCTTGTGACATTTAGGTTCAGTCTTCAGGTTACACTTTCAGCAATTTAAATAGGGACAGAAGACTGCAAGTCTACTCACTTAGACAGAGGGGAAACTTACACAGCAAAGGCATTTCCAAAATTATGTCTTAAGTACCCCAGTTATGTCTTCTTCAGTGACAGGGTCCTGAGGTGAAGATCACAGGGGATGAGAAACAGAGGAAAAGAATAAAGTAGAAAAGATAAAAGCTGGGGTGGGGAGGAATTACACAAGCTATGTCTCATGTCACCTAAGCTTCTTAAGAAGAATAGCACCTTTTATACTAATTCCAGGGCTGAAAGGAAATGGGGAAGTTCTAGGAAGTCAGCAGAAAGTGTCATTCAATGGTGCA
>CABHPP010001433.1:0-22500 GCA_902168425.1 Peromyscus attwateri
TGAATGTAGTTGAGTGCATATGTACTTGTATATGTGGAGGCTAGAGACTGATGGACAGGTGTCTTCCTCTATTATTTTCTGCCTTTCCTTTTTGAGGCAGGGTCTTTTACTGTACCTGGAGCTCACTGTATCAGCTAAACTGGTTGGCCAGCAAGCCCCCAGGATTTGCTCATCTCTACCTCTCAGTGCTGGGATTATAAGCACACACTACTGACATGGCTTCCACATGGGTGGTAGAGATCCCAACTCAGGTCCTCACACTTGCATGGCAAATACTGTATCCACTGATTGATCTTCAGCCACCTAGGACAAGCATCTGTTAAAGAAAATAATATGGATGGCATGGGAACTTGTTCCATGTCCTGTTCATCAGGTCTGTTTTTTTTTTTTCCTGACTCTTAGATAATCTAAAAGAAGCCCTCAGGAAGCCTCATGTATATATGAAAGTCACTCTTATGTCTCTATAGGTAGGTAATACCAATAGGCCCCAAAGTCAGCATGAGCAATGCTATTCCCTCTGGCTTCAACTGTCTTCTCTGCCTTCATCTTATCACTCAGTTCTTTCTTGCCTGGACTTGGTGTGATCCTTCCAAACAATCTCCCGCCTCCACACCCTGCCCTCTCCCAATCTGCCACTTCCCTGTAGTAGAGATACATACAAATTTGCAAAATTGTCGAGATGTCACTTTTTTGTACTATTTTTAGCATGGGGTCCAAGAGTGCAGTGAGGCCCATAGTTCTTGCAAAGCATTCCTGCCTACTGCCTCCCTACCCAAGCTACAAGGCCCTGTACCTTTATCATTTCTTCCAATGATCCACAGTAGCCAACACTGGGGCAGACATGTGTGGTGGTTAAGGACACAGTACCTGCAGTCACCCTACAAACTGTGGGACTGTTGACAAGTTGTTTAACTTCTGTGTGGCTCGGGCCCCATATTTTAAATGAAGACAAGCCATCCTTTCTGCGAAATGAAGAAAACAAGCAGTGCTTACAGTGAGATAAGCTTTTGTTCCGATAGTAAATTAGCAGCAGAAGCCAGCCTACCTAACAGGCATGATGACTTCTATCTCAAATCATAAACTATTTCTGAGAAATATGAGCAGAAGCCAAATGCTCTGATTACCTTCCAGGACAATTCACCTGTAAGCTAAAATAATGGTCCAGAATGCATTTGGGAAAGTGATCAATTACACAATTACTTCTGGTATTTCAATCTCAGAATAGCTGTGTTCGGGCAGCTTTGTGGAACTGGACTGCGCCTAATAGCTGTAATTCTTAATGTTCTCATGAAACACAGGAACATACACCTGCCTGGACCATCCAGGTTGTTAATATCTCTGGGGAAGGGCAACACCACCAAAGATAACTAAGCCAAGTGAAGCACTATTCACTGAGTATGTTGAACTCTGGGTAGATAGATGGGGAAAAACCAAGGTGAAAGAATATGCATCCCGAGCTAGGGAGATGGTTCTGTCAGTAAAGAGCTTGCTGCACAATCATACGGGGGCTGAGTTTGGATCCCCAACACTCATCTAATATCTGGATGTAGTGGTATACACCTGTAAGCTCAAAACTAGGGAGAGAGATATAGGAAGATGCTTGGGTCTTGGTGGCCAGACGGTCCAGCTTAATCAACAAGCTCCATGTGCAGTGAGAGATCCTGTGTCAAAACATAAGGTGGAAAGTAATCAAGAAGACGCCTGATATTGACCTCTGGCCTTCACACATACACACCCATGCATGTATGCATTTGAACACATATGCATACACAAGCTTATACTCCCAATCCAATATGAATTCTTTACTTGATACAATCAGAGTACAAATGAAGACTATTCAAAATCATTTCCTGGGCTTCCTGTTATGGGAACAAGTAAGTGCCTCTTCAAACTGCAATTCAACTGTCTGTAAGAGCCACTTATTAGCACCAAGTTGAATGTATAGTGTGTGTGACATTGTGGTTAGAAATAAAAGAAAAACCACCACAGGGAAAAAAGAATCATTAACTAACTGGATGGCTAATGGTATGATCATTTAGTTATTGTTGTTTAATCATTAGATATTGCTAACAATAAGATTATAACAGAAAGTCATAAAATCACTCATAATTAATTCACCCTGAACTCTGCAACAGTGTCAAGTACTTAGCATTTTGCCACCTACCTCTGCATACCAGCTCTGGAGGTGCTGAAGATGTCTCCAGAACCTCAAGAGGCCATCCTCAGCCCTCCTCTGATCGCAGCCACACCTGCAGTGTCCCATAGCCCACAACCACGCTCCACCCTGCCTTTCACTCAGGTAGGCATCTTCATCCTTGCAGAGCTCTGCTCCTGTCTCTCTGAGGTCAGACATCCCCTCAGCACTGTTCATTGAGCAAAGATCAGTAGATTCTGAACAACTACAGATCCCCACCCTTCAGCACTCAGGGCTGTTTCAGGGAGCCCGAGAAGTCATAGCTAGACCAGCTCCACTGTCTGCAGCGTCCGTCTCAGGACCACTGCTTACCTTGCCTCTTCCTCATGCTCTGTACTCCAACTCCCCACACTTCCTCACCCCTTATCCCTGCTTCCAGTGACTATAGAAATACACACACACACACACACACACACACACACACACACACACACACAAATTAATTAATATCATGCATGTGTCTTGTTTCTGCCTTTGCTGTATAACAGGACCAAAATCAAGGCCTTCTCGCCAAGACTATTAATGTCCTCGTTTTGCTGATAAGAAAGCAGATCCTTAGGCTGTGATGATGACTGTAGCTCACATGGTGATCTCACTTAAAGGGGAGTCAGGGTGCAAATATCTCTCCCTGCTGTGGTTTTTAATACAACCTCTCATGAACAATGGGGTTGTAACTGAAAAGGATGAAACTAATTGTAATCTGGATCAAAGTGGATTTAAAAATGGTCTATGGCAGGAAGGTCAGTTGGATTAGAAATTATTAGTGGGTCTAGAGAGATAGTTCAGCAGGGGTCTGGAGAGAGAGATGGCTCAGCACTTAATTAAGAACATTTACTGTTTTTGCAGAGGGCCCCAGGACCATGTACCTGGAGGCTTACAACCACTTGTAACTCCATAGGATCCTCAGCCCTCTTCCGTTCTCTGTAGGTGCTACATGCATGTGGTGCACAGACACATGTAGGAAAAACATTCATACACATACAATAAATATGATAAAAAATTAGAAGTAGTAGAGAAAATCCCCATTTGTATATAGCAAAAGCACCAGGGCAAAAGGCGTGGATGTAAGTGGGGCTTCTAGCATCTTCTTACCCTTGGTCTTAGTCGTTTGTGTTGCTAAGAATAAAAAGTACTTGAGTCTGTTTAATTTGTAAGGAGCAGAGCTTAATTTCTCACAGTCCCAAAGGCGTGGCATGAAAGAAAAGGTGTCAGGAAATTCCAGTGCCTGGGGAGGGCTGTATTCTATTTCCATGATAGAACTGGGTGCATCCACCAGAAGGTGCATCACTCAGTTCTCACATGGCAAAGGGGCAGGATGAGGGAGAAAACCACTCTCAGGAAGTCTTTAGTAAGGGTGACAGATGTCACTCACAAGGGCAGATCCCTCCTGGTCCAATTACACATAGAAGACTATACCTCAGTCTTGTTGCCTTGGGGATGAAGCTCCAATTGAATTTTATTCTTTTAATATACTTACCTAAGTTTTTTTTAAATTTTATATGTATGGATGTGTTGTCTGCCATGTATGTCTGTACACCATATGCATGCAGTACCTGAGGAGGCCAGAAGTGGGCGTTAGATCACCTGAGACTGGAGTTACCCACAGTTACAAGCTTCCGTGTAGGTGCTGAGAATTGAATGGGGGTCCTCTGGAAGAGCAGCCAGTGCTCTCAAACACAGGACCATTTCCTCAGCATCTCAACACAAAGTTTAAAGGAGTCAAAGACATAACGCCCATAGTATCTCCTAGATAAGATCCCCTTGACCAAAGTGCCATGTCTGGTATTATCTGCTAAGCTGCTAAGTTATTCACCCTCTAGACAACAACAGTGTTTTCGATGTCATCTGCTAAGCTCGCTGCTCTCTGTTTCAGCTGTCCCCTGTCACACCATACTTCTCATCCTTGCTTTGTAGAATGTATGATGCTTGCCATAATTATCTTTTGTTTATAAGCAACATTTCCTTGGGGTTTATTTTCACTTTATGCTTTCCTTCTTCCTGTGTGGAATAAAAAGTTTTCCTCTGATACAACCATTGTAGGCCTGGAGGAATCTTAAGGGTATGGTTTTTAGATGTCGGACCTTGTCCTGATCACTTCCAAATCACACTATTTTAGCAGCTGGATGCATATCAGAGTAGGACTGAATAAAATACCAGCTGAACAATTTGGAATCTCTACATTCTGGGACATATTGATAGTGGGCTCTAGAGAGAAGCAGAATGCTGGCTCTGTACCACATATTCAGAAAGAGTTCCAAGAGATGCGCCCCCCCGGATGTACCTGTGCTTGAATATCCCAACTCTTCATGTGGCTTGGGCAAGTGGTTTTTCTTGAGGTTTTTAGAGATAAGTAATACAACCTTTGATTCATAATTCAGTCGTGTGTATTATGTGGTTAACATAGTCACATGATTATCAAAACCAGTTACTATTCAAAAACAGTTGTATGTAATAAGTGAACTTGTATGTGAGTTTGATGTAAACTATAACACAGGTGCTGACTCCTATTTAATAAGATAACTCAGCTCCCTCTATCTTCTGGGCTTTTCACTAGAAATATTGACTTTTCTCTTGGCGAAGACTTGAATGCCTGTGTCACAGAGACTGATAATGATTATATAAGTAGAAAATGCATCTACTTCCCAGTTCAGGTCACGTGGTTGCTACATTTTGAGTGCTATTATGCTATCATGAGTGTAATTGTTCTTACTGTAATTTAATTCTACCATTTATTTTTCTTTCTCTGTCATGGTTCAGTTTTAGTACAAATAATTTAGAAGGAAGCACAGTTTGTATGGAAGGCAATCATGTTCACATCAAGAAAAATCAAGTCAACTGGTAACAGGACACTCTTTTGGTTACAGGGCCAACCAACACAAGGGATGCTGGGATGGCCAACTCTCACAGGAGGTTTTCCCATGTTCTTAATGTCCTCCTTGCAAGGAGGAACTCACACTCAAGTGTAGCATGTGGATAACTATTAGGGAACTATTTGTTCTTCATAAGCTGATTAGTATACTTGTTAGCTCAGAAAACTCTTGTAAAGGAACAGACAGCAAGGGGTTACATGTGCATTCAATGTTGGGTGACTTCAGGTCAGGGCATCTGAGGGTGCACAGATCTCCTAAATAATTTATAACAACCCATCATTTAGCAGTTGAGGGAAACGAGGGGCTGGAGGGTGAATATTGCACAGTCTTTGTGCTAGACAATTTACTAGAAAAGAATGGCTGGGCGGGGAGGTATGGCCTGGAGGGATGATTCAGCAGTTAAGAATATTTGCTGCTCTTGCAAAGGACGTGAGTTTGGTTCTTAGCACCCACATTGGGTGGCTCATAATCTCTTATAACTCCAGCTCCAAGGAATAAGACGCCTCTGGCTTCTTGTCTTTGCTAGGTTTTTATTGCTGGGGTGAACACCACAACCAAAAGCAACTTGGGTCGGGCGGTGGTGGCGCACGCCTTTAATCCCAGCACTCAGCAGGCAGAGCCAGGCAGTTCTCTGTGAGTTCGAGGCCAGCCTGGGCTACCAAGTGAGTTCCAGGAAAGGCGCAAAGCTACATAGAGAAACCCTGTCTTGAAAAACCAAAACCAAAACCAAAAAAAAAAAAAAAAAAAAAAAAGCAACTTCAGGAAAGAGTTTGTCTTCTATGCCCCAGGTCACAGTCCATCACTAAGGGAAGTCAGGGCAGCAACCTGGAGGCAGGAACTGAAGCAGAGACCATAGAAGAATGCTATTTAGTGACATGCTCCCAGTCTCATATTCACCTACCTTTCATATACCTGCCAGAACCACCTGCCCAAGGGTGGCACTGCCCACCCTGGGATGGGTCCTCCTGCATCCATCATTAATTAAGAAAATGCCCCACAGACTGGCTTACAGGCCAATGTGAATGAGGCATTTTCTCAATAGAGATATTCTCTAGCTTGTGTCAAGCCGGCATAAACTAAACTATCACACCACCATAGGCACCTGGACTCGTATTAACACACACACACACACACACACACACACACACACACACACACACATACACACACACACACACTCACTCACATGCATGCATTGAAAAATAATTTTAGAAAGAATCTTTAAAAATAAAAGGATTACTGGCACAAAATACCATTCTTAATGGTAGCATAAAAGCAATGGACGATAGAACTTGATGTCTCAGAATCCAGTTTCTAATCTGAAGAAAGAAACACAAGTTCAAAATATTTGCTGTATTTTTGCTTACCCACATTGGCTTGAAAACGTGAAAAATAAAAAAAAAAAAAAACAAAGGATTTAGGTTAAAACCTTTCCCAAAAGGTTGGCAAGTCACCACTGCCAGATGATGGAGCCGTAATTCTTTAGGCTTTCTTCCAACTTTCTCCCATTATCTTGCATTTTGTAGCTGGGGTGGGTCTTAATAGTTATGGGATGCAGTGATGAAACCTGGCTACATACCGGCATCATTCAGCTAGGCAAGGGCTTCTGTGCGAATGTTCTGAGTTCTAAGGATTCAGATCTTGAGGACCCTAGAATGCACATGGTTAGTAGGATCCTTGGGACATCTGATAACTGGCCAAACTGGAGATTCTCTAGTCTAACCCGCTTCTCCTGTTTCACAAATAAGAAAAGCCCAAACCCAGAGACATCCCATTCCCAGGCTCCCGTTGCTTTTATTTCTCTCACAGCCCATAAGTGATGTAAAAGAGAGAGGTTACACACCTTAAGAAATAGATCCCAGCACGAACTTTGTGAATACTTTTCTTGATCACTCCGTTGAATACAAAACACTTGCATGCCCTTCCAGTCTTTATTTTCTGTGTGCTTAGAACAGCATGCAGCTACATCAGCATCCTCGCATGACCCTCTGTTATGCTGTGGAATCTCATCAAAAGGTCCTGGAATTTAGTTGAGCTCTACTGGCAGAGGGGGAAAGATGCAGAGAATAATTGAGACAGTGCCACCAACTCCTCGCCGACCCGTTCACCCAGCTTTTGTTCCAGAGCATACTTGTCTGGCCAGCTCTCTGCTCCTGCAGACTGACCTTTGTTCACTTACTGCCTTGTCCAGGCTCCTGTGCCAGCAGGCTTCCAGTGCAGGTGGTTATCTGTCAGAGCAGGGAGGTCAGGGTGTCTTTCCTCACTCACTGCTTTGCTGTGCTTGCTGTAGCTTTAACTCTCTTTGTGTCAGCCACGGAAGTACCTTGTCCTGGGTACACAGACTTTTTTCTCTTTGTCCTTAAGTGCTAGGCATAATGACCATTACTGGATCAAGTCTTTGGACCTTACCATCCCTTTCTGGTTTCTATCCTATTCTTTTTTTTTTCTTTTCTTTTCTTTTCTTTTCTTTTCTTTTCTCTTCTTTGTTTGTTTGTTTGTTTGTTTGTTTGTTTTTTCTCTCTCTTTCTTTCTTTTTCTTTTTGGTTGTTGTTTGTTTTGTTTTTCCAAGACAGGGTTTCTTTGTGTAGCCCTGGCTGTCCTGGATCTCGCTCTGTACACTAGGCTGGCCTCAAATTCATAGGGATCCACCTGCCTCTGCCTCCCAAGTGCTAGGACTAAAGGCGTGCACCACCACCATCAGTTCCTTTTGGGTTTCTTAATGCAACTCACACTTCTGCAGCTTGCTTCTTTCTTAAGGAAATCCATTTGAACTCTTTACTTAAATTCTGTTTCATTTGAGCATCTAGATTACAACAAGAAATGTTATTATTTGTCTCAGTAATTCTAAACTCTCTACATCTTTTTCAGTACCAGCATCTCTTTGAGCCAGAGAAATGACTGGTTTTTAAAAATACAATGATACAAAATTCCATTCTTTGTGGTCACCTGGATTGCATTGCCTATTACCATACACCTAATCAATTTTACATAGAAGGAGATATGCACATTTGTTATATAAAACTATATACAATGTAGTTTGTGAGCAATTTAAGACATTTTCTACTGTAATTTGACAGCATGGGCTTTTCCCCCCACAGGAACTGACTTCAGAATCTTTTTTTTTTTAATGCCTGAGTACAGCCTGTATTTCTCACAAAAGATTTTAAAGTTAGGAGGGGGACTGCAGAGCAGGGAGAACAAACTAGAAAAAAAAAAAAAAAACTCAGTTGATCTAGTTCCTGTGATAGGAAACCTGCTGTGACCCAGGAATCTGAAACTTTTCTTCGTGACTGCTTCAAAATGTCCCAAAGCTGTAACTGTTTTTAAGAATAATGCAACAGTAATGACCAGTTTCAAATGGAAACACCTTTGCTTGCACATGTGTATGCATGCATGCATGAGGCTCTTCCTTGCTACAGTGTCCTGTGAAATATAGGCACCGTGCTCTAAATCCACAAAGAGCACTTGCTAAAAATGCATAATGGGACTAGGGGGATGGCTCAGTCAGTTAAGTCCTTGCCTTGCAAGCATGAGGACCTCGGTTCAAGACCCACAACCCTCATTAAAGGCATCAGCATGACCCTCCACTTCCTGCTTCCTTCTCAACCAGACTGATCCAGACCTGGTCCCATGTCTATTATACTGGCCTAGTCTGGCCACCCCTACCTTTTCTACAACCAACCTCTAGGCTTCTTCTAGGACCTTCCCATCCTATACACAGACCCCTCCCATGTCACATCCAACCTCTCTACCCAGCCAGATCTACCTCCACACTACAGGCTTGGACCCAGATGCACATCCAGCACACCAGCCCAGTTCCCTTCATCTACCTTATTCTACCTAAGCTATTTCCAACCTTGAGTCCCAACCTGCCCAAATATCCTCATTTCTGCTTCTATCAATCCATATCAGACACAGAACCAGCAAAAAAAAAAAAATTCACATGCCCAAATATCATCACAAAAAAAGAAAAACAATATGAAAGATCAAGGCAGTAGTTCCTCTCCCAAACCTACCAGTCCTGTAGAAATGTTTGCCAATGAGAATTACCTAGATGACCCACAGGACACAGAATTGTTTGTTTTGTTATTCTAACATGTATTACATCCCACTTGCAGCTTCCCCTTTCCCCCCTCCCTTCTCCTCCCCTAGGCTCTTCCAATACCAGGCACATACCATCATATCAAGACTGGATGAGGTGACCCAATAGGAGGGAAAGGGTCCCACAGGCAGGCAAAAGAGTGAGAGACAGCCCCTGCTCCCACTGTTAGGAGTCCCACAAGAACACCAAGCTACTCAGCCGTAATATATATGCAGAGGACCTACCTAGGTCAGACACCCACAGACTCCCTGATCTCTGTGAGCCCCCATGAGTCCCAGTCAGTTGATTCTGTGGGCTGTGTTCTCATGGTGTCCCTGCCCCCTCTGGTTCTTCCGATTCTTCCTCCTCCTCCACAGGACTCCCTGAGCTCCGCCTAATGTTTGGCTATGGGATTCTGCATCTTCTCCCACCAGTTGCTGGATGAAGTCTCTCTGGTCTCTTTAATGATGATTCTGCTAGACTCCAGTCCCAGAATACTCACATTTAAAAGAACAATCACAAACTTCAGCAAAGAATCCAAGGAGTTTAAAGAAAACACAATGAAACAGCTCAATGGAATAAGGAGAAAGAATTTAAGGAGAATCAATACCTGAGTGATGCCCAAGAAAACACAACCATAAGACTGTAGGAAAGGATGAAGACAATTCAGGACTTGAAAATGGAATTCAGTAAACAGATAGAAACATTGATGAAGAGTCAAGCCAAAATGAAACTGGAATTAAAATACCCAGTAGCTCAACTAGAAAAGTTAAAGGAAAGCCTTGCAACTAGAATGAACTAAACAGAAGATAGAGCATTAGGACTCAAATTTAAGGTAGAGAATTTAAGACAACATAAGAAAAGAAAATGAAAAGTTCTTAAAAACACAAGAAAGGAACATAGAGGAAATATACATCACTATAAGAAGTGTAAACCTTTGAATTATAGGCATACATAGATGAAAGAGAAGAATTCCCAAATCAGTGGCATAGACCAGATATTCAACAAAATCATAGAAGAAAACTTCCTCAAACTAAGGAAAGACACACCTATACAGATACAAGAACACAGAACATCAAATAGACAAAACCAGGGAAGAAAATCCCCACAATATAGCATAATTAAAACACCAAGTATACAGAACAAAGAGAGTATATTGAAAGCTCCATGAGTGAAAACAGATATAAACATATAAAGGAAAATCCATCAAAATAACTGCTGACATCTCAGTAGAAACTTTGAAAGACAGAAGGGCCTGGAGCAATGCATTCCAAGCCCTAAAAGAGCATGATGGCCAGCTTAGGCTAGCATACCCAGCAGAATGATCTACCATAATCCAAGGAAAAAGAAAAAATGTCTCATGATATAAACATCATTAAAAGCTATATTCAACAACCCAAATCTAGAGAAAATACAGGAAGCAATATATTGGGCTGAAGAGCAGAATGAGCATAATAGCCAAGAGAGTGTGGAAAGAAATACAAAGCCACAATTACTAAAACACAAAATACTGCTGAGAACACAAAAAAATGAACTAAATGAAAATGAAAGCACAGCCCGGCAAAACCTCTGGGACACAATGAAAGTAATCCTCTGAGGGAAATTTTTAGCTCTAAGGACATACATTTTTTTAAAAAAATCAGAAAGAGCACAAATAAATGACTTAATGATACAACTTAACAATTTGGAAAAGCTAGAACAGCCTAAACCCAAACCCAGTCAACAGTAATAAATAATAAAAATCAGGGCAGAAATTAATAAAATAGAAACAAAGAAAACAATACAAAGAATCAACAAATCTAAGAAGCAGTTCTTTGAGAAGATTAACAAGATTGACAGACTCTTGGTCCAACTAATCAAAGCAAAAAAAAAAAAAGAGAGAGGACCCAAATTAACATAATCAGAAATATGAACAGAGAAGTATTACAACAGACACAAACAAATTCAGGATATTATAAAAACTTTTACTTCCATAAACTGGAAAACATGAAAGAACTGGATGGATTTCTAGTTTCAATCAAACCACAAAAAGTAAACCAAGAAGCTAGCACTCTAAACAGAGAACATTGAAATAGTAACAAAGAAGCCTTCCAACTTTAAAACAATTCTTTCAAAGATCTATATTCAATTCTTCTTCAACTGTAGAAACAGAAGCAGTGCTTGCTCCCAAACCCTTTCTATGAAGCCAATACCAGTTTAATACCAAAACCCAGTAGAGGCACAACAACAACAAAAGGAAACTACAGGCCAATATCACTAATGAACATAGATAAAAAAGATGCTCATGAAAATACTTTCAAACAGAACAAATATCAAAAAGATTATTCACTGTCACTAAGTAGGATTTATCCCTGAAATGCATAGATGATTCAACATATGCAAGTCAATAAATGTAATAATCCACATACATGACTTTAAAGACAAAAATCATATTATCATCTCAATAGGAGCAGAAAACACCTTTGACAAAATCTAACATGCTTTCATGATAAAAGCCCTAGAGAATGTAGAACTAGAGGGAACATATCTCAACAAAACAAAGGCTATATATGAGAAATCCACTGCCAGCATCATCCTAAATGGAGAAATCTTGAAACAATCAGACTGAAGTTACAAATGAGACAGAATTGCCCTCTATCCTCATTCATTTTCAAAACTCTGCCTGAGGCATTAGCTGGAGAAATAATACAAGAGAAGGAAATTAAATTGATTCCAATAGGAAAAGAGGAAGTTAAACTATCCATATTTGCAGATGACATTATATTATACATTAGGGATCCCAAAAATTCTACCAGAACACTCCTAGAAATGACGAACAAAGTTACCAATGTGGCAGGATACAGAATTGACTTGCACAAATCAGTAATCTTTTTATGCACCAACAACAAACAGAGAAAAAGGACATGGATGCCCTCTCATTCACAAGAGTCCCAAAGAAAAGAAAATATTTAGAAATAAACCTAACCAAGGAAGTTAAGGATTTCTACAATGAAAAACTTCAAAGAAAGATAGAAAGACACTAGGAAATGGAAAGCCATCCTGTGCTTATGGATAGACAGAATTAATACTGTGATCCATTTACCAAAAGCTATTCACAGATTTAATGCAACCCCAATTAAAATCACCATATTATTCTTCATAGGAATTGAGAAAGCTATCCTAAAGCTCGTATGGAACTATAAAATACTCCAGAGAGTCAAAACAATCCTGGTCAGAAAGAACAATGGAAGGACTACCATTTATGGAGCCAGAGTAATAAAAACAAAACAGCACAAAAACAGACATGTAGACCAATGTAACAAAATTGAAGTCCCAAACGTGAACACATGTAACTTCAGCCACTTAATACTTGATGCCAGAAACATATGCTGGAGAAAAGAAAGTGTCTTCAACAAAAGGTGGGAGGGGGAGACCGGATGTCCACATGCAGAAATATTTAATTAGACCTGTGTTTATCACCTTGCATAAAAACTGACTCCAAATTGACCAACGACCTAAACATGAAACCCAAAACACTGAGACTGATAGAAGAAAACATAGGCAGTGCCCTATATGATACGTGTAGGAAAGGACTTCCTGAAGAGGACTCCATCTGCCCAAGAATTAAGACCGACAATTGACAACTGGGATTTCATAAAACTATAAAGTTTCTGCACACCCAAAGAAACAACAGTTGGATGAAAAGGAAGCCCACAAAATGGGAGATAGCCTTTGCCAGATATATATCTGACAGATGATTAATATCTAGAATATATGAAGAACTCAAAAAATAGCCCATTCAAAACAAAAACAAAAAACAAAAAAACAACTGGTCCTGCAACCTGAACAGAGAGTTCTGAAGAAAAGAAAAAATGATCATGAAATATCTCAAAAAATATTAATCATCTCTAGCCATTGGGGGAATGAAAATCAAAACAACATTGAGAATGTATCTTACTTCAGTCAGAATGCCAAAGGTAGCAGAACAACTGACAACAAATGCAGCAAGGGATGTGAAGAAAATGAAACCACCCTCATTCACTGTTGGTGGGATTGCAAACTGGTACAGCTGCTCTGGAAACCACTGCAGAGAATTCTCAAGAAGCTAAAAACAAACCTATCATATGACCCAGCTATACCTCCCCATTAGCCCAAAGGACTAGCGTTAAACTCTACAGATACTTGCTCAGCCACTTTCATTGTCTCTCTATTCATAATAACTAGGAAATGGAAACACTCTACATGTCCTTCAACTGACCAATGGATAATGAAAATGAGGTGCATGAACTATTATTCAACAGTAAAGAAAAATGAAATCATGATTTTGACAGGTGTATGGATGGACCTAGAAAAGATTATATTGAGTGGGGTAACCCAGACCCAGAAAGACAAATGTCACATGTTCTTTCCTATCTGAGGCTCCCATATATAAATCTTCAGATGTGAGTACATATCCTGGGGTAACTACAGAATGCAGGAAAATATAAAGGGGGCATTGTTAAGAGGCACTGAGGGAGCAATAGAGAGGAGAAAAGCAGGGCTTAAGTGACCTGATGGGAGAAATGGGAAACAGAAGAACACTAATTAGGAGGGGGAGGGAGATAAATACAGAATGAGGGCAAAATTGCAGTAAGGATATCTGAGAAAGTCATAGGAATCATACTCCTAACAACCTACCTAGAAATACCTGTAGTACACATTAGTTTGTGCTAAAGTATACATATATAGTTTAAATGAATATTTCCTATCTGGACTGACAATGCTCTCTCCAAGACCCAAAGACTATCTAATGAAAATCTCAATACCAGGCATGAGAAACCCTCTTTTTAATTGTTGTTAAGGGTTGTTCAATAGACTCTCAAAGCATTTTAGACTATTGCTATTGTGTTGCTGGATCCTAATGACTCCCTCAGGGGAGGGAGTGAGAAGGCAAGGCATCAATAACAGACACCGGGAATCAGCTGAAGGCAAACAGCAGACTCATTTATTCAATAATGGGGAAGGCCTTATATACCCTCCTCCCAACACCCAAGCTGTGTCCCAATCTGGTGACATTGCATGGTTGTCCCTCATTGGCTGGGCATGATCAGGAACTCTGACAGCACCTGTTGCTAGGCCCTCAGGCAGACTCCAGGTTGGCTCATAAGGAAGTACGTTATGTGCATACCTTTCCAACTGGTTTCAGCTAATTTCCTCGACCCTATGGGCCTGTCCTACTATACTGTTGTTCTTGGTTGTCTCCAGAAGTGGAGGGTAGTCCCTATTGCTGAGGACACCATGCACCTCAGGTGCAGGGCTCAAAGACCACTAAGCTGGAACTGACTTAAAGCCTCTTCCCTGAGTACTAGCTTTCATGGTACCAGAAGGCACCATGCAAGCTTCTAAAAGAAGATAGCAACCAATAGTCCTACCCAGCTTTGATGCCTATGAACCACAACAATAACAAGCAAAGTATAATAAGCCAAAGAGCACAGTAATGGCATGCATACCCTGACAGTAACCAATAGCTCTTTAATTGGACTCATGATCTGATCAACAAAAGAGAAGCCATGAACAACTAACTACCCAAGACTAGTGAAGTCTTGGAACTTGGAAGAAAACCCACAACTGTCATTTTACTAAACCTATATAATCCCTAATTACATTCTAAATATTTATTCTTATATCCACAGATAAATGTAGTCCTCACCCTCACCCTGGGTTGGGGGAACAAAACAAAACAACTTTTCTTTTCAACAGGCAGAAACCATTACAGAAAACCACAACCAATCAAAATTCAGATTTGTATAGCCTAGTATTAAAGGATACAATACAATACAACCCCTGCACTTAAGGCTCAGGGAACATTAATTGCAGAAGAAGGGGCAGAAAGATTTTAAGAGCCAGAGGAACAGAAAGTTTGCTCTGAGACTGTGTCTCCTAAGAATGACAGAAACTACATGCATAACATCTCACCAACATGACCGCCTAAACATGGGCTGAACAGGGATAACAACAGTAGACATGAAAACTTGGATTTGGGGAAAGCCTAGGAGGCCTAAACCCTACACAAAGACCTACAAGCAAGTAAGGAATGCTGAGAGCAGGAGAAATAGTCTTCTCTGGGGAAGAGTCAACCAACTGGTTATCAGGGTCAGCCCTGAAAGTGTATATACAAGTAATATTATACAGACTTAGCAGGTTACATTTATGTATTTAGTGATATATATGTATATAATATATGCATATAACAAAAAGTAATCGAGAAGATGCCATGAGTTTGACAAAGAAAAAGAAAGGATATAGGGAAGGGTTTATAAGGAGGAAAGGGAAAGAGAAAATGATAATTCCATCATAATCTCAAAAAATAAAAGAAAATTTTTTTCAAAATAATATCTAGCTTGGTGGTGCACACATGTAATTACAGCCAGCACCAGGGAGGTGGAAACAGGTAGATCCCTGGGGCACCTTGGTCTGTCAGCCAATAGGAGACCATGTCTCAAAAAAGAGGGATGGATAGATGGCACCAGAATACCCAAGTGTTCTACTCCACACACAGTCACAGGAAATGAGTGAATGAATGAATGAATGAATGAATGAATGGAAAAGTATAGGGAATTCATCCACAGTGGGTCACTCCATTGTCATCACAAAGAGTAAGCAATACAGAGAGATTACTTCAAAATGAGGTCAAGGAGTTCAGTAAAATGTCTTGTTGCCATAGTATCACATATACATACCTGTATATTATGCACATGCTCTATATCTAAGCAAATATTTCATGTTTTTCTTTCAGTTTCTTTTTAAAAAATTTATAGGCTCTGATGACTTATATAACAAAAGCAAACCCATATCCTCTAGTGTGTGGGGGGGAGGGGGAGGGAGGGCAGAGCGGTAATGAAACTTTAGAACCACTTGGTAATCATAGTAAAGGAAGTGACTTCCCGAAGCCCAGCGCCTCCCCCTGAAACTTCTATATGGGATGTCCCCTTCAAATGCCACTGAATGTATTCTAAACCACTTTAAATCTTAAGCCAACTGCTAGATGAATGCATCTTTGTTGCTTGATGGTAGCCAGTGCTCTGACATTATTACAGAGAGATAAATGTGGGTGCCCTAGCACCATCATTCAGAGAGGAATGTGGAGCCAATTTCCACAAGTGATGAGAAACTTTCCATCATCCACGATGGCATCAACACAAATGAGGATGGATGAGGGTGGGGTGGTAGGAAGGCAGAGAGTCCAGGACGAGACTTCTAAAGCCAAGGCGTGCTGAGGATCCTCACAACAGAAAGTTGTCAATTTAAAAAGAAGAGGTTTTAGTTTCTTGCAGGAAGATGACAGGTGTTAGAGGGAGGGAAGATGAGATGCAGTCATAAATCCCTCTGCCTTGCAAATGTACATCAGGAACCTTGGAGTCTGGTGGTCTGTGACTCGCAGTTATGAGGAGCTATCATCATTCACGGAGCTGGGAAGATAGCTCAGGGAGCACAGAGTTGTCACACAAGCATGAAAACCAGAGTTCAGTCCCCAGAATGTGCATTAACGATGGGTGTGTTTATAGTATCGCCACTGGGGAGGTAGAGACAGAAAAAAGTCCCCCAAACTCACCTTCCAGTGTGCCTGTGATATCTGGCCAGCTATCACTTGAGTTATAGTTTCCACATATGTAAGAAAAGGAATGCAAAGGAGGCTGGGTTACACTCTGTCTTGCTCTGAGCCAGGCCCATTTCTTACATCTCTGATCTATTGCAACTCTCCTTGACACCCACAATGTGCGTTAATCCCACTTACCCCAGACTTAAACTAGCTTTCTTTTCATGGAGTTAGGAAAGTTTACTAATCTGTTGCGAAGCTGGGGCTGTTAGAAATACAGAGTTGTCCAGAGGGTTCCATGCATGGTGCTTATACTTTGACATTTTGTGACAGTCTCCAGTGACTCTTTTGACAAGACTCTGGGTACAGTATGCAGAGATGGGAAGATAATGAGGCTTCTGTCTTAAGTTATCAGGCTCTGGCCACTTAGAGGATAGACCTGCAAGAAATGAAGTCTATGAACACTCACTTAACTTTATTGTCCTGATATGAGTTGTCACAATTCTTTATTTCATGTTGTCCCAAGTGGTAGGATCATCACGGCATAGAAAGCAAGTCATGGAGGCTGCATGACCCATGGGTCTTTAACTCAACAGACAGAATGCAGACGTCAGCCCAGTGACAGTAACCACAACCACAAGGACTTGAACTCTCTGGCTGTGAGCACAGCTACTATTGACTTCAAGAGTAATCAACTTCAGTCAATATGGCTGACCCAGTCTAGGACCGAGTTTTTGGACTCTTTCTTTCGTTTCTACTTACCTTCTAATTGATTTCTTAGACTTTACACATGACCTATACATGTGCTGATGACCACATTTATATTTCCCAGTATTAACTTCTTTTCCAAGCTACTGTAATACAACTGTCCACTTCATTGTTTCACTGAAATATACATAGTCTGAGTCCTTTTTGGAGTTCATAAATCTGACCCCTTCCAACCCCTGACAATGTTCCTCCATCATCAGTGTCCTATGTCTACACTGACCGTGGATTGATCTCTCTGTTTCTGCCCTTAACCCTACCAGCACCAGGAGTAAAATTATTAATATATCTCAGCATGCTATCCCCCGACTTAAGACTATAAACCACCTTTAAGTTTTTAAATTTTATTCTGAGAATAAGCCCAAAACTATACAGTAGTTTTGTATGCTCTCCCTATCTCTGAACTATTTTCCTTTTCCTCTACTGACCCCATCCATTCTGGCACAGGCAACGGGATTCATTGATTTCAATAAGCTCAACACGCAGATTGCTATGATGAGATCTCTCCTGGAAGCAGATCCTCAGCTTCAAAGAATGGAACTAGTTTATTTTATGGGCAATTCTGGAATAGCACTGTGTGTACAAGAGGAAATGAGTCAATGACCCCTCAGGAAACTGGTAGATGATGTGTACGCTGTGAGTGGGTGCTGCCAATCCCACAGAATAATTCTATAGCCTTGCTATTTAAGGTATGGCCTGAGGGCCTCCTGCTTTGGCTTTGCGTGGGAGTTTGTTGGAGAATCCCAAGAATCACCCCAGACTTGCCGTATCAGAATCTGCACTTGAACAAACCTTTCAGAGGTCCCTTGCCCTAAGTCAGCATTTGAGAAATATGCTCCAGCAGGCAGAGAAGAACCTGAATTATCCTGGCCCAAGGCAGGCAGTCAAGGATGTTTGCTCACTGATTTCTTAGCTTTGGATGAATGCTTAGAATTGGATGGTTCTTGTTTGGGGGGTCCTTAAAGGATGCAGAATGTAGTGCCTAGTGTGATATATGGTCTGAAAACAAAGGCCTACAGGAAGAGGGCCACAGGTGTTGCAGCAGGCGCCTTCAGAGACGTGGAGGTTTCGTATACAGTACAATAGCATTTGCTACTGAGCTTTAACTCTCTTTCATTGGCTAATATTCTCACCTAAAATACCCTTCCCTCTGGGATTCACATGCTAACTCCCACCTCTTTTCAGTCTCTGCTCAAACCGCACAGTCTCGGTGAGATTTACCAATACTTGATTTTGCTAGAGAATTGCGTGTCCCAACCCAGCATTCCCCAGTCCCTATCACTTTGCTTTTCACTTGCCTTTCTTAATTGTACTTGGGCCTCCTGATTCATATACATAATTGGTTTACTTAATGTGCTGGCTGCCTGCCACAGGATAAAGTTAGCTTTCTCTGCCACAGCAGAGAACTTTGTTATGCTTTTGACACGTGCCGTTATCAATATCTCTAGCTCGATGAGAGCCGGAGAGATGGCTCCTCAATGGTTAAGAGTGTTTGCTGCTCTTACAGATGACCAGAGTTTGGTTTCCAGAACACGATGTTAGCTTACAACCCCCTGTAACTCCAGTTCCAGGGAATCCAATGCTGTCTTATGGCCTCCATGGATACTACACTCATACACACACACACACACACACACACACACTCTCCAATAAATTTTTAAATAAATATTTCTAGATCATGAAAGTCTTACCTGTGATTTCTTTGTTTATTTATGCCAAGTATGTCTTTACTTACAAATATAGTTAACATGAACCTCATGTAGTTGGCATTTAGATTGTTTCCTGGTTTCCTCTTATGATTATAGGTAATGAGGACATGAGCTTCTGTCTTTAAGTCAGTTTTATTTGAGGTATTTTAAGATGGATTCCTAGAGGGCAAAATGCCAAAATACGGGCTGAAAATACAACTGCCAAGACTCTTTTAGTAATATGTTTTTCATTCTTTGATAATTTCATCTGTGCATGTGATAAACATCTATTAGATTCATCTTTCACTTCTCCCTTCCAAGTCCTCTGGGGTTTGCTCTCTACATGTCCACTCCATGTCAACTTTTTTCTTTTATAACCCACCAAGTCCAATTAGTGCTCATATATGGGGGGGGGGCATCTACTGTAGCATGTCAGCATACCAGTGACCAAACTCCTAAAGAAAGCCTACTCTCCTACCCTTAACTGTCAGCCACTCCTCTGATGGAGGTGGAGGCACGTGAGATCCTCCCACTCCATGCTGGGATGTTGACTGGCTTGATCTTGTGTAGGTCTTTGTGCAACAACCATCACTTCTGTGAGTTCTTGACAGATACATGCAATATGTGTTCAACAGATTTTGCACATATGTACCTCTAACCAGCCAAGTAAGTACCCCAGACCTTCCCCTCAACTGGAACAATGCTGCAAAGGAGCAGAGATAGCGGTTCTGCAATGAACCATCTTCGATCATTGCTTTCTGGTGAGCAATTCTGTGACTGTGGACAGGTTACTCATCTGCATTTCTCCTTCCCCATTTGTTAAGTGGGATGATGACAGCAATAGTTAATGTCATAGGGTTATTTTGAGGGTGCAATTACTTAACATAGGTAGAAAATTAAGATGGGCAAATGTAACTTAATGAATACCATATATTTTCTATCTCTTAAGATATTGAGATTGTTTTAAATTTGGTGAATGAGTAAATGGTATCTTGACTTTCTTTTACATTTCATTTTTAAATTTTCACTTGTTGAAATTTTCTCTTTATATTTGACATTTGTATTTTATCTTAGACATGTTTTTCTACTTGAGTTTTCTCATTGACAAATATAGTAGTAAACTACATTTTGTAAAAATATTTTACTAATTTAATGCTTACTATTTATTTCTCATTGGTGCCCTTAAATGATTTGTTCTATTTAAATTTTACATATCCATTTATATATATATAATATATACTTTCCTGTGTGTTGTTCTCATTTTTTAATTTGGAAGATTTTTTTATTAAGATAATCAGAGAGATGTTTACCTATATTTTAGATTTTGTTTTTAATATGATTGATTGATTTTGCTGCTTTATCTCCTTAAAATGTGTTATGGTATACTTCTGAGATTTATTTTCTGTGCATGGCTCTTGCCTACATATATGTAACCACACACCATGTATGTGTCTGATGTTTGAGGTCAGAAGAGGGCATCAGATACACTTGAAGTTACAGTTGCTGGTAAGATGCCATGTGGTTCTGGGAACTATACCCCGGTGCTCTTAACCACTGAGCCATCTCTCCAGCTCCAGTATAGTATAATTTTAAGAGCTAAATTCTAACACAGTCTATGTTTCCAAATTAACCTATGTTTTGGAAGGAAATTTGACTAAGAGAGGAAAAAAAATTGGATGAGTTTTCTAAAACAGCTACCAGAGCTGTGGAGACCTGAACCTTCTAGGAAAGCTCATCTCAAAATGCTTTTTAAGAGCACTACGATGCTGCACAGAGTTCCTCCAGACAGTTCTAATTGGCAGGGGATTCGCTCTGGCTCCTAATATAGTTTTACTTTGAAGGCATGTTATGAGGGAGGATGTGCAATAAGTGCTCTCAAATAAGCAGGCAACATCTGTTCCATGTGAATTATTTCATGTCATCTGTGGAGGGAGGCTGTGCTGGGCACAGTTCTGAGTGTTGCAAACATTTCTAGCACTTATTTCCACTGAAGCATGTCTGTGTCTGTCCTGAGGGTATACTACTGTCAGTGTGAAAAGGACTAGCCACCAAGATTTATGGACACTGTAATGTTTTCACGGCCCGATCTTGTACATGTCAATTTAGTGTGATGGAGCTGGGGCTGAGCATAGTAAGGAATAACAGTATCGCTGCCACATGTTGGAGCCCTGGATCCAAATCTTTCCTGGATCATTTTTCTTATTTTCTGAAATTTTTATTTTTTGACAGTAAAACCCCCGATGGAAATAAATGAGAATTTTTCATTGTCAAGTTCTGAACCTGCCACTGGAAAATGTCATTTTGTAGGCATGAGCCTAACCGTGATTGTTGAATCTCAGGACACCTGCTTTAAACAAGTGGTTAAATATGCTTATGACGCTAGGAACCAGAGAAGATCTTATATCCCAGCATATAACAACAGGTGCACACCCTCTCTTCATTCATTGAGTGGCTTCAAATCTGCTTAGTAAGAGTCTCCTCTGCATGGGGGTAAAGACATCAGTTCCATAGTGAGCCCATCAAGTTCTTTCCCCAGGGAGCCCCCTGGACCCTGCCTCTTTAGTCTAGGAAGCTGGCTGTTTCCACTGTGTGGGAAAAGTTTGTAGCTTGTACTTGTTTCTCAGTGGCTTCCCAGCTGCTGCTCAAGAATGAGCCTTTGGAGAATTCACTTTATATGTAGAACAATACACAGTAAGTCTTTTTCTCTGTTTATTTTTCAGTTTCATTCAGCTTCTAACCGATGAGTTGTAACTGATTTCTATCTATTTTAGTTAGAAGTCCTTTTTGAAATTCGAGATATGAAGTATTTGCTCCCAGCATGGAGGTTGTCGTTTTGCCTTTTGGATGGTGTCCTTAAAGACACAGGGGCTTGCCGGGTGGTGGTGGCGCACGCCTTTCATCCCAGCACTCAGGAGGCAGAGCCAGGCGGATCTCTGTGAGTTCGAGGCCAGCCTGGGCTACAGAGTGAGATCCAGGACAGGCACCAAAACTACACAAAGAAACCCTGTCTTGAAAAAACAAAAAGACACAAGGGCTTTAATTTTGAGACACAAGGGCTTTAATTTTGATAACATCTGATTTATCTTCCAGCCTCCTTTTTGTTGGTACTTTGTACCTAAGGTCAGGACAATTCGCACAGTTGTTTTGTCCTCTAAGCGTTTTATTTAAGAGTGTTGCCCGTTCTGTACCAACATTGCGTGTGGTGTGAGATACTGGTCCAACTTCATTCTTTGATATATAAATACCCTATTCTGCCTACACCATTTTTTAGTTTTTTATTTATGTGTGTTTGTGCCTGCTTGTCTGTCTGTACACCAAATGTATGCAGACATCTGAGCAAGTCAGAA
>CABHPP010001433.1:27500-73265 GCA_902168425.1 Peromyscus attwateri
GTATCTTTGGAGTGAATATCTGGCCTCCAAATTAGATATGCAGTTCACACAGCTTATCTCAGAGCCCCTGCTGCACTATGCATTCCAAGGAGTCTGGCTAGTCTGGAGCTCAGCTTCTAACCTGGAGCTGAGAGATAAGCACAGGTGTGCCAGGAAGCTCCTCCAGGGCTTCTTCCCTGTTGGTGGCCTTTCTCAACACCCTAATGAAGGAGCTAGCTCCAGCTCTGCCTTAGCCTACTGCTGCTCCTGTAATTGCTGGCACTTTCTGTTTTACTTGACTGGATTGTGTGATCTCTGCTGCCAACCCACACAATTCACAGACTCCCCTAGCTCCCCATGGAATCAGAGACTGTCTTCCAGTGAGAATGAGCCATGCTGAAGGACTAGGTCCTTTTTTATGTCAGGGTCTTGCTGGCAAGCTCTCACCAAAAGACTCCACCCTCACATGGGTTTTCTACAACAAAGATTTCTTGGCTACACAATAACTCAGTGCAAGTTCGGAGGCTGTTTCCCATGGGAGGGTGTGAGCATGTAGGCATCTGGCTTTTCTTTAGGAAGCCCTTGTTCATCTTTAGAGTTCCTTATTTGTTTCAAGCTATTGAGGTAAAGGTCTGTTGTGGAATATTACTTTAAGGTGTGTTACTTTTGTTTATGTTGCATTTGTTTAACTCTGTGAAGCTGTGTTACTGTGCCTGTCTAAAACACCTGATGGTCTAATAAAGAACTGGCCAATAGCAAGGCAGGAGAAAGGATAGGTGGGGCTGGCGGGCAGAGAGAATATATAGAAGGAGAAAACTGGGAGACAAAATCTAGGAGCAGAGAAGGAGGAGGACTCCAGGGGCCAGTCACCCAGCTACACAGCAAGCCACGGAAAAAGAGTAAGATTTACAGAAGTAAGAGAACGGGAAAAGCCCAGAGGCAAAAGGTAGATGGGATAATTTAAGTTAAGAAAAACTGGCTAGAAACTAAGCCAAGCTAAGGCTGGGCATTCATAATTAAGAATAAGCCTCCGTGTGTGATTTGGGAGCTGGGTGGCACCCCCCCCAAAAAAAAAAAAAACGAGCAAAAACAAACAACAAAGGCCAATGCCTGAGAGGAAGTCTGGAAGGCCAGTCCTTTCCATTGGTTGGACTGAGTCCTATGGTGACAATCTGATTGCCATCGCCATGTGTCAGGGAACCTCTGGGTATGCTTTACAGCCTATCTCATTAAATGACAAATGGAATTGGCATCCGGAAAGATGGTAATTATAGTTCCTGCACTAGGGCTTGAACATGTTCCCCCAAAGTTAAAATGTTGGAACCATAATCCTCAAGTTCATATATGGGTGGTGTTTGAGATCGTTAATATAGTTGATGATATCATGAGGCTGGGGATCCCATGACAGCATTGGTACCTTTAGGAAAGGATTGAGGGAGACCTGCTTTTGCTCTCTCACACTGTTTCCCCGCCTGAGTCTGTTCCCTGTGCCTTGATACAACAGCTCTAGAACTCTAGGCTATGAATTACTTTGTAAAACCCTACCAAAGCAAGTGTGAATTCTTAAATAAATTAGTTCACCACACCACAAGTGTCACCCTCTGTTTGTGGTGACACTCACATAATCCTGGCAGTCTAAGATGCTTTATCCCTCATTGTAAAGCTCTGACATTCTCTCTTAGGACTGTTTGAGTAGATTTAAGCAAATAGAAAGTAAAAACCCTCCTAGTCCAATTAGCAAACTCAGATCTTAAGTACCTTCTAGGAACAGTTTATTTTACTTATGTGATTTGTGCCAAAGAAAGATACTTGTGGACCATCTAATTTAATCAGTATGCAATTGTAGATTAATTAAGGCTTTAAGTAGGGTGCTTTCCACCTCTATCATTATGATAGCCTAGCATCTATTAGGTTTTGAATAAAATTTTGTCTTTGTTCATGTTCCAATGAGTAATTTCTATAGAGAGTTTGAAGATAGGCTTTTACATCCTGTGTTAGTGATTTCAGGGTGGATGTTTGTTTAGGCATGGCCCATATTGTGCCTGGTGTTTTCAGACATTTTTCTGGGCTCAGAAATCTACATACACTCAGTGTCATCTGTTCATTTCTTTAAAAAAGACACAGAGATCCTATGTGTCAGCCCAGGATTTCACTTAGCCTTAAGCCACAGCTTTACAGGGTTCTTAGAATGGTCCCCATGAAGGAAACTGAGGCATCTCAAAAGTTATTTGTGATCACGTGTTTTGCTGTATCTAAAACTCATTTTTCTGTTTTTAACTTGGTAAATTACACACATTTATTTAATTTATTTTGTGAGGCACATGTACCATGGTGCACATCTGAGAGTCAGAGAATAGCTTGTAGGAGTTGGTTCTCTCCTTCACCCTGTGGGTCCCAGAGATCAAACTCAGGTCATCCAGTCTGGCAGCAAAGTACCCTTTACTCACTGAGCCATCTTGCTGACTTCTCCATGAACTCTCAACAAATGATTTCTAGGAAGTAAATGACCAAACGCAAGAGGCCATATCTTCCTTCTGAGTAGAAACCAAAAATGAAGGCAGTGCGTTATGTTAGCACCAGACACGAAGGCACCAAGGGCAAAGTCCTAGGAGTGGCCAGCTCAACGTGCTCTTTGGATTTGTTGAACACACTGTTCTGGGAAGCAAAGCCCTCGCCCATGGAAGTATCCAAAGTCGTCTAGATTTTAGGGTCAGCGCTGGCATGGAAAGAAGCTGGGCTTGTTGGTGTTAAATGCAGCCAGGTTATTTCCCGTGCCAGTGTGAGGGCTGACACATTCATTCTTCCTCATGCTCGGCTGGCTTTGACAGTCACTGAGCCTGAAGTCTTTGGCTAATGCTGGGGTTTTTCAAGGTAAATGAATTTCTTGGATTGTTAGGATGGTAATTCTTCCCCATTCCCCCATCTAGTTCAACTTAATGACTATTTTCTTGATTGCATATGAGCATTCCTGAAAGCGAAGTTGTCTTGAGCGATTGCATTACCTCCAGGAATTCTGGATTGTCTTCACTGAAGACACTGTTATGTATTTAGGCCAATGCCATGTATGATGCACTTTTTTTTTACTCCTTCCCTGTACATCCTAAAAGCACAATTGGATCTGTTACATAGTCTTTTAAGGAAACACACCTTTTATCTATCTCTGGATTCTATGTTCTCATATTTAATTAGTATCTTCATAAAACTGTTAAATATTTAACATCAAATTGACTTTTTAAAAAAAATCCTCTTTCTCTGGAGGAAGACTCATTGTTTCCATCAGTAAGTTACTCAACGGCTGCTAAACGATGCCTTTACAATCCATTTGAATGACTAGGTGATAGCTGTAAATGGAACACGGTATAAATAAAACAGAATGGCAGCTAAGGAAGGGTTCAGACTTCTGATATGTCTATCTCTCTTTATGAGTGATGGTTGTAGAACACAGACAGCAATTCCACAATGAACTCAGCATTTATATCTTTTGGTGTTACTGCTGAACATTTGGGGTTGTTTATCACTGATCCACTAGGCTTGAATAATTCATAAATCCTGGAAGCCCAGCCTTTGTGTGATCAGAAGGAAGGTGGTGCATCCTGTGCTCAACTGCTGTAATACTATGAGACAATGAAGTCAAGATGTGAGCCAGCACTTGCACAAAGATGCCCACAGTCTGACTTCTTCCCCTAATTCACAAATTAGAGAAGTACGTTCCACAAGATAAAAATACACATTTTACTTATATTGAACCACAAGTGACTGGCATTTGATACATCTTGGATTTGTACATTGGGGTTGCTGGCAGTCTCTGTCACTTTCCGAAAAGAAGAGGTCTTTCCTGCCACTTGTCACCTACATCTGTGGCAATTTGGTGGTGGGGGGGGGCATTTTTGGAAGTCCATTAATTCCATATTCTTCCAAAAATCGTTGATTAACATTTCCAAACATAACGTTAGTGCATCTTAAACAGTGCAGCCATAGTCATGGGAGGTTTCCAGAGTTGGCTCACAGACCCTGAAGATCAACTAAAGGCTGTCTAGTCCAGGTACAGGAGGAGTCTGGGGCGACATTGCGATGTGACTTGTTGCCACCATAGAGTTAGGTGAGACGAGGCTTCATTCTCCCACCCTCCTTTGCTGTGCAGTGCCTGGGAGACACAATCGTGTGCCTCTGTTTATGTGTTGTCTAAGGCTGCCATGAGTATACAGTAGCAACACTCAGTGGTTACATAAGAGACAGTGAGACCGGCAAGGCCTATACTTATCATTTGACAAGTTATTAAAAACATCTTCCATCCACCGCTGGTTTCCCTCATAGTTGTAGGGTCATGACTGGCTTTCCTCCTCCCATTGTCACAGCCAGAGCTGTGCTAAATATATAATTTTCTTTTCAAAAATGACAAAGCATGAAATACATAAAAAGCCAAGAGTGAATTTGTAGATCACCATGAATGAACCAGTCATTGGCAATATCATGAATGAACATGTAAATCACCAGGAATGAAACAGTTACTGGAAACCAGGCATCATCAGGATGGATTTTCTCTTCCCTTTACATTTTCCATCCCATAATGAGAGTAAATTCTACAATTGGAGCACAATGTGTGTGCAGAGAACGTGTTGCAGAGCATTCTGCCTGCTTTAGATATTCTCAAATAAGGTTCATTAGATACATTCTGTATTGTCTAGTATTTATTAAATAATTCTAGGAACTTGGTGGGAGTATTTAGTACTTACATATGCAAATGGGAATGCTTACACACTAACCAGTGCTGTGTCCATGGAGCCCAGAGAGAGATGGCAGGACTCTGCTCTGGCATCACCTGACTTCTGTTCATTTGGGAATGGTAAACGCTAGTATAGGAGGACTGATGTCCTGGTCAGTTTGAAAACAATGAAGCAGCTCCTGCATGCTGAGAAAGCTGCAGAGGTAAGGGCAGGACCTGATGGCACATTGTCTCCTTCTACTAGAGGAGTCTGTGATTGGCAGTGTGATGTGTTAAAAGACCTGTTCCCGAGTTTGGAGGAGACATTTCTAACATCACAAGTATGTTGAGGAATACTGGATCACAGAACATTCTTCCTTAATGGATTTGTTTGTTTCACAAATTTAGTACCTTCCACATAACATAATCTTGGGGTACCACACTCTTGACTAAAGTGTTCAGAGGCAGACACTGAAACTCACACACAACTCTGCATTTTGCTTAATTTGCTCCTATCCTTTTTTATTTGTATTTTATTATTTCTTGCATTATTTCCTGTAAAAGTCCTTTTCTTTCCTTGACTGCAGAAGCAAGGAAGAGAATCTGTAGTTGCTAACATCTATGCCATATAGTGCATTTAATCTAGAGAGGAGCTGAGTGTTGATACTCTTCCATTTTACAAATCAGGTCATTGATCACATCATTTGAAGCAAAAGAGCTGACCTTCCTGTTCAGATATGATGGATTCCAAAGCCCCTTGTTGGAAAAAATTCCCACAATGCCTCTCACTAATAAAGGAGAATCCAAGGAATCAGGACATGAGCTTTCTGACATGTCAGAGCTATTTAGAACCCATGAGTACAGGACTCAAACATTTTCATTAGCCCTTGCTGTGTTCAAGGCTCTGTGATGGTTGTTACAGAAACTCAGAGCTAATTCTTCACTCCCCCAGAGCCCTCAAGGATCTTCTATTCTAGTTAACAATAAAGGACATAAAGAATGAGGACATAACTAAACATGGACTTTAGCCTGCTCTGGGGGCTGACAGCTGGAATGTCAGCTCTGCAGGGGTTCCAAGAAGGGTAAGTTCAGCTGGGGAGATGGCTCAGTGGATAAATCACCTGCCCTACAAGCCAGAGGACCAGGGTTTAGACACACACACACACACACACAAAATGTATAATCTGGCATGCATGGCAACTCTGTGTAATCTCAGCAATCAGGAAGTAGAGATGGTATCCAAGGGCAAACCAGATAGCTAGACTAGCTGGAATATAAAAGCTGTGAGATCGGTGAGAGACCCTGACTCAATAAATAAAGTGAAGAGTGGTAGAGGAAGCTATTGAACATTAACTTCAGGCCTCTATACTCCCACATATGCGCACACACCCTCACACATGTGCCCACACATGTGAACATGCATACATGTATACCACATACATACACACAATAAGTAGAACATGTCATGCCCCACACATGTAACTGGAAGGGAGCAAGTGTGTAAACTTACAGCCCATCATTCAGGTGAGCCTTATAGCTGCTGTATGGTAGTTAGTCTACAGACCTGCTTCACTGTCTTGAGTTTTCTGTTTTCTTAAATTTAGGTCAATACACATGGAACCATGTTTTGCTTTGCTCAAAAATAATTATACCTAAGGGATGTGTGTCCACCTGGCAAAAATCAAGACCTGTGCTTTCCTGTGTCTGTGGCTTCTGCCCTCCCTGGGTTGTCTCTGCACTGACCCACAGTGTATGATTCTTACCTGACACAATGAGCAATGGCAGTCACAACCCACAAAAGAAGCTGAGATCCAGGCAGAAGGGAGGTGTGTGTTTGTGTGTGTATGTATATATGTGTGTGTATATATGTGTGTGTGTGTGTGTGTGTATGTGTATGTATGTGTGTGTAGGTAGGTATGTACATATGTGAATGTATGTTATATATGCATGTGTTGTATTTGTATGTGTGTATATATGTACGTGTGTGTGTGTGTGTGTGTAGGACAAAAGGCAACTTCAGATGCTCTTCCTCAAGATACTACAACTTGTGTTTTGAGGCAGTCTCTCACTAGCCTGGAACTGACTCATAGGTTCAGGTTGACCAGAAAACCCCAGAGATCATCCTGTCCTGATGTCCACAGTCCTAAGATTACAAGTGAGATATCTGACTTTTAGAAGTAAATTATTTTTAAAGATCTGAATTAATTTGTAAGAGGTTGGATTGGTCCCAAAACTCCTGACCAGTAAGCTAGCTTTTTTCATAGAACACACTATCACTCATGAAGGCATATTCAAACTTCCACAGAAAATGTGAAGTTAAAATAGGTATATAATTCACTATCCAACATCCATAGGCCCTGATAGGTTTGAAACACAGAAAATTTTAAACCTTAGAAAATGAAAATTATTCATATATCAATTATATTATGAAGCCAGTGAGGCCTAGAACCAACTTGATAATTAAATTAGTATTTATACAGGGGGACGGGGTGGGAATATCCCCCCTTAGTGAGAGAAATAAAGACTGTGCATACCCATCAATCTAGGACATATTTTGCTGTGAATTTGGAATGATTTTGTTGGTGAACTTTCAGAAAGTGGCTGAATATCCCTGTATCTGAGCGACAGATGACCCCAGTTCTCTTACAAATAAATGGAGGTAATAATGCTTTATGCTTTGTAGATTTTTATTTGCAGTAATTATAATGTTCAAAACAGGCCCTAGAGGATACTGTCATCTGTGTAAGTCATGGTAATTGCTATTATCTTTTTATCCTTGGTACTTGTATAGTGTGTATTTTATTTTATAAGTCAGATCTTTGAATTGTTCCCTTTTTTGTGGTGTTTTTTTGTTTTATTTATTTATTTATTTATTTATTTATTTAATGCCGAATGCAGTTTATTGAAGGAGGGAGGAAGTCTTAAATACAGGCTTACAGCACAATGGGAGGACCCCGGAGGGCAGAAGTTTACTACTGATGTTTTACAATCTTGCATCTAAGCTGTTAACGCCCAATATGCATGACACACAGACAAGGAACTTCCCTTAAGCATTCAGGAGGGTGGAACCGGGCAGGGAATTAGCACAGGGAGGATATCAAGGTCAAGGTCAGCAAGCAAGACAACAGCTACCCAAAACAGGGGCCAGGGCCCTACAGGTCCCCCTTTTACTAAAAAATGAGCTTCTGACTTAGGTTGCATGGGACATCAGCAGGTCACCTTACCCGTCATGGAGACGCCTGACCAGGCCACACAGGCGCATGTCCTAAGTATCCTTTTTGTGTGTTTGTTTGTTTTTGTTTATTGAGACAGGGTTTCTCTGTGTAGACCTAGCTGTCCTGGAACTTACACTATAGACCAGGCTGACCTTGAACGCAGAGATCTGCCTGCCTCTGCCTCCTGAGTGCAGGGATTAAAGGCATATGCCACCACTGCCAGACCTAAGCATCCATTTTTAAGTGTGTGAACCACAAAAGAGGCCAAATGAAGTGAGGAAAGCTGGAAGGGATGATTAGGGATATCTCCTTACCCACCCACCCCCTACCCCACCCCACCCTACCCCCCAGCCAGGCTTCTGACAATAAACACCAGCCGGCCTGTGGCCCAAATGTGACCTGTCATCCCTTTGTGGAAATAGCCGACTAAACATGCAGTTCACACTTGAAATGGACAAAAAATGAATGAGAAGAATAGTAGTATTTCATAACATTTTAAAAACCACACATAAAACTCACATTTTGGTGTGCATACATAGAATTGGAAGCAAGACCACAGTCACCAATATGTTGAGTTTGATAAATGGCAGAAGTGAATAGTCACTGAGGAGGCTACACACAGTCTTGCAAGGACAAGTCACCTTACTGCCCTGCCCTGCCTAGGTAGGTCATATACTCCCTGGTGCTCTCAATGACTCTGGCTTCTAATTGAGTTGCTATATGCCTTCCATACCCAGTCATTCTAAGAAACCCATCCTCCCAACTCCCAAGATGACCTTGGACTTGTTGGACTATTTTGGCTCTCCCCTCTTTATTGCAGAATTTGACCCTCCTTGCTTCCCTTATTACTTCTTCAATACATGCTATCTTCTACTTTTCCCAGTTCCAGGAGTTGAAGCCCGGGTGCCTGATTTATGGCTGATGTTGTAACCCAAGGGAGACAGGGCTGTTGGAAACCCATTTCCTTCCCGTTGTTATTTCAGCCATGTTGAAAATGCCAAATCCGGGCAGAAATAAGTCAGCTGTAACTGTTTCAAAAATCTGTATTTTAAACCGTATGTCCCTCCCCTTACTTAGCTGTGCATAGATAAATCTGGGGGTGAGTCTGAGACAATCCGAATTCTCCCTCAGAGCTGCTAGCTAGGTCCTGATGGAAATAGTATATAGTGCCCAAAGTGGGAGTCGGTCACCTAGATGTCACAAGGGTCTTGATTTGCATGCACAAAACTAAATCTCTTTATCTCCCCTTTCCTGCAAGATACTAAATTTTTCTTTCACCCCACAGTGATTTTAATGTGAAGTTCAGCTTGGGGTAGGGAGAGGTAAATTGGGAAGAGATTTGAGTTATCTGAGAACCCATAACAAAAGAACATTGTCTTTGATTCTCTTGGGTAATGCATACTTCGGAGTCTTTTAGAATGACGTATAGAAAGAGAGCATTTTTCCACTTCTGAGCATAATTATATAACCGAATAATTAATTGGCCAACCACACCTTGACCTTGGCAACAGTTGGAGCTGCAGCTCCATGGCCTCTTACTATTGTTTGATAAGTGATCACCGTCAACACTCTCATCAGTGCAGTATGGGCAGACACGTGCTGTCATAGTTTTTGGTGGTCTGAGGCACAGCATCCACATCACTAAGGGATCACCCCGGAGCAGTGACAGGGTTGAGAGTGTCAAAACTGTTGGATCCACCACCTCTAAGCTGTCGCGCTTCCCCTAAATAAGGATGGTTGGAGTTTTCCCAAGTATCAGGCAGCTAGGCAGATCCATCAACTGTGCTGCACCCTACTATAAAAGAGTGCTTACCCAGGGGCTGTGGAGATGGCTCAGGGGTCAAGAGCACTGGCTGCTTTTACAGGGGACTGGGGTTTGGTTCCCAGCACCCATGTCAGGCAGTTCACAACCTCCTATAACTCCAGCTCCTCCAGGTGATCTAACACCTTCTTTTGGCTCCATGGCCATATGTATACATGTTGTGCCCAGATTGTGACCCCCAGAGAGACCACCAAAGACGAGCATGCCGGAATGCAAAAGCAAGGTTTAATTCTGGATATCCAATACAAGCCTAGGCAGGGACTTCGTCCAATACATCCAATGCAGTGGAGGCTGGAGGAAGTGCCCACCTGTCTGCAAGCTCAGTTTTTAAAGGGAAAAATCATAAGGTTACATCATTTAGGGGTGCTAGTATGGGTACAATTCTGATTGGCTCGCTTCTAGGGGCTTTCTAGAATTCATGGCTTAATCTTACTTCTAAGGGAGTGGTTGCCCGCCACCATTTCTCATTGGCTGCCCCAAGATGGGGGCATCTTGTGATTACAGTCACTATGGAAACTAGGGTTGGGACATTCTATGTTAAACAGTTACCTAGGGGGCCAGGGAGTGGACATTCCACAGTCCGACCGTCCGGCAGTCCTTACCTCCTGACTACCTTGTGACCCTGTACTTTTACACTTCCTGGTTCCTGGTTTCTGGAATCTGGACTGACTGGTTTCAGTAACTTCTGGCCTGTTCCAGTAACTTATAGCCTGTAGCTAAAAGGAGCAGTCTTAGGCCTTAGTTTTTGGGGTGAAAGCATTTTGGTCTTATTTCTAAGATGGCTCATTTTGGTCTCACATACACACATACTCACACACTCACACTCACACACATAAGATTAAAATCTTTTTTTAAAAAAAACTCACCCTTAACATAGATCTGTTCAAGAAACTCTCTGGCAGTATGTTATTGATGCATTCATGAGTACACATATTTTTTTAAACAGATATCTGCAGACATAATAGTATCATAAAATAACTTTCAAACATTACATACCAAAGCATGCTAATGATAACTGGTTTAAATCTGAAGGTTCATGGGAGTCATAGAGACTTACAGTTCTGGGCAATTTGTTTAATCCCACAGCTAGCATGATTGCAAGGTCCAGGTCAGGATGGGGTCTGCAACACTTTCAACTCCCTCACCTTGATTCTTTTTTTTTTTTTTTTTTTTTTTTTTTTTGGTTTTTCGAGACAGGGTTTCTCTGTGTAGCTTTGCGCCTTTCCTGGAGCTCACTTGGAAGCCCAGGCTGGCCTCGAACTCACAGAGATCCGCCTGCCTCTGCCTCCCGAGTGCTGGGATTAAAGGCGTGCGCCACCAACGCCCGGCTCACCTTGATTCTTATATCTATTCAATTTCCACAGTACTTCTCATCACCACCCTTTTGCATTTGTGAATACAGAAAATATTTAGGGAAATAATATCCAAATGCTTACAGCTCTCTTGAAAACACCGCTTCTGTTAAGTGGTGGGAAAAGGTCAGTCTATTGAAGCAGACCGAAGCTCTACTTCCACTTCTGGGTGAGTTAGCTGGGATATGGGGAAGCTAGGAATCCACGCTGCTGTCATCACCCATGTTCCCACTCACGTGACCCGACACACACACCTTGAACTCTTAAGTTGTGTTTTAGGTCTAGTCCTTATGGGAATATTCATTGCTTTAGAATCTAGTTCAAGAAGAAATCCTGTGCATCGGAGCCTATGGGTGAGGGTGGAGTTGGGGTATTGGGGAGGGTTTCTCCTCCCTTTCTTTCTCTGAGAGCTGATCATTGAATGGTTTACATATGGCGGTACTTACAGATTATGCTAATGTATTGTTCTAATCTGAATGACCATCATCGTGATTTGCATAATAAAACAGGATCTGAGAGACAGATGGGTTAAGGTGGCCATCTGGTTAAAGTGAACCACAGGTTCTAAATTCAGAATCCTTTAATCTTTTTGAGAACACCCAGAGTCTGTTTCCTTTGTCGTAGGATCTGAAACAGCCTTCTAGTCAATAGGGAAGAAAGGAAGAAGGACTACCCACCTGGAATAGACTTTTTTTTTTTTTTGGCTAAACACCACTCTTAGAAATTTCAAAATATTCATTTTTTTTAAAAAAGCTTTATTTTTTATTTTCTGCGTCTAAGTGTTTTACCTACATGCAGAGTTATGCACTATGAGAATGCAGTTCTCACAGAGGCCAGAAGGGGGCATCATATCCTCTGGGACTGGAGTTAGACATAGTTCTGGGAATCTAACATGGTTCCTCTGGAAAAGCAGCCAGTGTTTTCTACCACCAAGCCATTTAAACATACATTTTAAATACAGACTATTAAATTTTTTTCTTGTGGTGCATCTTAATGCATTTTCTCAATTGCAAATTTTATTTCTTCAGCAAGAGTCTCCTTCCTAAAACATCGAATTCCATAATTGGTACAAACAGTCGCTGCTTTATCAGTCCCATAACATCTAATTAAATTTAATACAATAGTTACAGACTAACTGGCTAAATCACAAACTGCTACCTAAACAAGGAAGCCTGTGTCATTTCCTTTCCCCAGCACCCTCATGTTGTGGTTTATTTCATGGACTTTGGATTCTTAACTAACTAC
Organism: Peromyscus attwateri; assembly: GCA_902168425.1. NCBI lineage: Eukaryota > Metazoa > Chordata > Mammalia > Rodentia > Cricetidae > Peromyscus > Peromyscus attwateri. Next base: position 39,816 of record CABHPP010001433.1, read on the forward strand.
AATTTTAGATTCTCTCAAAGACCGTGTGTGTGTGTGTGTGTGTGTGTGTGTGTGTGTGTGTGTGTGTGTGTGTACATACATGTCTGTGTATGTGCTTATGTGTGTATTCATGAGCATGTGTGTGGAGGCCAGAGGTCAATGTTGGGTGTCCTCTTCAATTACTCCAGACCCCAACCATTTATTGATGGGTGGACACAGGGTCTCTTGGTGCATCTGGATCCAGTTGATCTGGCTAGGCTAGCTGGCCAGCACACTCCAGGCGTCTCTTGTTTCTGCCCTTCCAGTGCTGGGATTATAGACACATGCTGCCACTCCTGACTGCTGGACATCCAGATCAGGTCCTCATGCCTGCGCAGGTGTAATGGCCAGTTTTCGTCTTCAGCTTGCCACAATCTAGCTAGATTTACTGGAGAAGAGAGTACCAGTAAGGGGTTTTCTCCATCAGGCTGCTCTGTGAGCGTGCCTGTGGGCAGGGCTGTCTTGATTATTAACTTAGGCAGGAGAGCCCAGCCCACTGGGAGCAGCACCATTCCCTACGTTTGGGTCCTGGACTGTGTAAGAGTGGAGTAGGTGAGCTGAGCAGCAGGCATGCGTGCATTTATTCTCTAACTTCTCTTGCCTGTGGATGTCACTAGCTGCTTCAGGTTCTTACCTTGGCATCCCACAATGATGACTGTGACCTGGACGGTGAGCCAAGTAAGCCCTTTCTCCCTTAAAGTTGCTTCTGTCAGGATGTTTTATCACACCAGCATGACAGAAAGTAGGACACTCAGCAGATTGCTCACTGAGCCGTCTCTCCAACCTTCTTTGCAGTTGATGGCTAAGGTTCATGAACTCTATAATGCAGGGGAAATGGATGTGGAGGTGTACTTACCTTCTGTCCATCTTAAATACCTTTATTTAAATGAGTTACCTCTTTCCAAGTCCCCAGGCTAGAATCTGAGTTCTTTGTTCCACCCGGGTTTATAAGGCTGGGGTTCTTGGTCTGATCTTCTCGCTATTGCCAGTTTCTAGGAATGGCTTATATGAATTCTCTGAGCCTCGTATATCAATGTTAAAGACATCCTGTGTGGTTGGTCTACGGCACCATTTTATTGACATACAGCAACCTGGAATCCTTGGACTCTCAGGTGCAAGCTTTTGTATCTTGACATGTCCTATGATTGGATGACTGGTGTCCGGCTGTCCCTAGGTAGTTTTTAAACAGAAGCTAGTCCTAGGAAAAACCTAGAAGGTTGAGATTTTTTAACCTCAACCTCCACATCTGTTGAAGGAGAGGGATGAAGATTCAATTTACACATAGCTGTCTTACAAAAGAATCACTGAAAAGAAAGAAATCTCTTAATGTTCTAGTATGTTTATGATTTTGTGGTGGGTCATGTGTGGACCAGAATCTGCCAGCATCTTTAAACAAGACTCCACACAAACCCCAGTGGAACATCTGGGTAGCTGAGCACACAGCAGTCCATGGCGAATGTTGCACCCAGGCCTAAGGTTCTGATTCTGCTCTTCTCCCTATGTGTCTCTTCCATTCAGCTGCTTGTATGCACCCTTTCTAACAGCTTTTGCAATAAAGCAGTTTTGTGAGCCACTTGAAGACATTTGTCAAACCAGGGAATGGGTCATGGGTACCTTGATTTATGGCCTTTTGGTCAGAATTCCCAAGGCCTGGATTTAGACAGGCATCTAAAGTGGGCAGCAGTCTCATAGTACTGAGCTCTTGACATTCAAGGTCTTACACTATCTCCAATGTAGAAGCAGAACTCAGCAGAATTAGAGAGCCCCCAGCCGCTGCCTTCTAGAGAACAAACGTTGGTTGCTGGTTGGAAATCCACATGTTTTGTGTCCACTGTGCTATAATATCAAAGAAACTATGTATTAGTTAGGGTTTCTATTGCTGTGATGAAACACCATGATAAAAAGCAAGTTGGGAAGAAAAGGGTTTATTTGGCTTACACTTCAATATTGCTGTTCATCCTCTAAGGAAGTCAGGACAGGCACTCAAACAGGGCAGGAACCTGGAGGCTAGAGCTGATGCAGAGGCCATGGAGGGGTGGTGCTTACTGGCTTGCTCAGCCTGCTTTCTTATAGAACTCAGGACTACCAGCCCAGGGATGGGACCAACCACAATGGACTGGGCCCTCCCATATCAATCACTGTCTTAGTTAGGGTTTCTATTGCTGTGAAGAGACACTGTGGCCATAGCAACTCTTACAAAGGGAAACATTCAATGGGGTGGCTTACAGTTTCAGAGGTTTAGTTTATTATCATCATGGTGGGACATGGTGGCATGCAGGCAGACATGATGCTGGAGAAGGAGCTGAGAATTCTACATCTTGATCCAAAAGCAACAGGAAGTGAATTGAGTCTACACTGAGAGAGGCTTGAGCAAAGGAGAACTCAAAGCCTGCCCCACAGTGACACACTTCCTCCAACAAGACCACACCTACTCCAACAAGGCCACACCTCCTAATAGTTCCACACTCTATGAGCTTATAGAGGCCAATTACATTCAATGACCACAATGACTAAGAAAATTCCCTACAGCCAGATCTAAAGGAAGCATCTTCTCAACTGAGGTCCCCTCCTTTCAGATAACTCATTTATGTGTCAAGTTGGCATCAGACTAGCCAGCATAAAAACTGAGCTTGCTTTTTCCCAGTGCTTTTGCAGGCCCCAGACCTACCATATAATAATTCTAGTGATAGATGTGCATAGAAATGTCCAGAGATACAACAATGTGAGAATATTCAGAATGCTAACGTTTGTAAAAGTCTCCAGCCAGCAGCAGCCCACTATCTACCAATAGGATTAGGAAGTTGGTACGGTCATCAGTCAGACAAGGAAGACTCTATGGCTGTAATTCCCAATGAACAATATGGGCCTCAGAGAACACGTGGCAATGTCCAGAGATATTATTTTATGACTGAGTAGGTAAATGGGGCCCATTGTTGTCTAGAGAGTAAAGTCCTGAGACACTGGTAAGCGTCCTACAGTATATGGGCAATGCCCATTACAAGAGCACTAGCTGTCTGAAAAATCAAGGTTGAGAAAATTCATTTTGTTGTCACTGAAATGATTGAACAATAACTACACCCAAAATTTGCAAGAATCTCATATGTTCATATTGGGGGGGATATTCCATTTCTAAAGAATGTATGCATGTTAGCTCACATCACAAAAACTAGAAAGATGAAAGAATTAATTAACATTGAAGTGAACACAATTACCTTTGGGAGAGTGAAAGAGAGTTTATGGCAAAGGCACCGGTGAGCATCGAGGGTGTGTGGGAAAAATTCTCTTTCCTGGGGCTGGAGAGATGGCTCAGCTGTTAAGAGCACATGCTACTCTTGAAGAGGACTTGGGTTCAGTGCTTGGTGCCCACATGTCAGCTCACAACCATCTGTAATTCTGGTTTCAGAGGGTCTGATGTCCCCTACCAGCCTCTGCAGGCACTGCATAGCATGTTCACAGAGAATATACATATTTGCAAGCAAATACATCCACCCATACACAGAATCTATCCTGTGTGTACAATGAAAGATGTTTAAACAAAGCAAAAAACAAGTCTTTGTGAAGCCATTGTGAGTGAGTCTGGAGGTGTGGGGAGTCTTTTCTTCTTTGGAGACATTCATTAGAAACAGATAGCATGGAGCGTCTAAAAACAGTTTTGTGGAATGCACTTCTAATAGTCTCAGAAACATGTTTCCTTTCTCCTTAAGAGTCACAGGACATAGCTAAACATTTTTTCAGTAAAATTATGAGCCCAAGGCTTCTCACAGTAAAATGTCCATCAAAGGGAGTATAGAAGACCTATTTAATACAAAGTGGGGAACAGTCTCCTCTCTGCTGTTTTGTTTGTCTGATAATCTCTCTGAGATGAAGGTTCAAAAGGACAGGCGTGGGGTGGTGAAGAAAGCTGTCCTAAAACCATCCAACTGGAGTGACACACGGTGCTGGGGATCCTTATTTGCTGAAAGCCTGAAGCATGGTGCCTGCGCTCCCTTCATATGCACTCAGTGCTGCTCATGTCTGGCTTCCCTGCTTATAAGCAGTGGGAGGCAGCGTTCCCCTCTGCTGTAAATTGTGCTCACCTGATCCAGACAAATGCCATTTACTTCCTATTCTGTATCTTTCTAATTGTTCCCATTCAGGGCAGATTTTCAGGTAAATTCTACTTTAGAAAGTGCAAGGAGGTTCAGAGCTGGTTATCTACCTGTTAAGTATTATCACATTAGTCTTGAATTCTGGATGTGCATCATTTCAGTGTGTGCCACACTTTAAAGAGAGGGGGCAGAAAAGCAATATAAATTTTTATAGTATCAAAATTGCATATTAAAATGTAGAGAGCCCTTAGAAATAACTAGTTGGTCACTGTTGTTCCTCTCCCAATCCCGTGATGGACGGATCGTCCTGTGTTTGCACACTCCTGGTGTTGGGAGTTGTTGCCTGATAAAGTGGCATTCCAAATTGTTTACAATGTTCTATTTATGAGAAAGTTATTTTCTGTGAAGTTGAAGTCTATACCTCCATGTTTCCCACTCATTCTTAGCCACTTCCTTTCATCCATGTTAGGATGTGATCATTTTCACTTCCTCTTTGGCAATCAGCATATGTTAATTTGCACATTACCAAGAATTCCCTAAAGTCCATAGCTGTGTGGATTTTAGACTTAAATTAGCATGACACGTGCTGTCACAGCAGGTAGATTTTCTGTGTGAGAGCCTTGCATTCATCCACCGGGAGGAGCCTGGAGAGCAGTTGCTATAGACAGAGTCTTCTCCACCTCAGAGGGAAGAATCATGACAGTTAAGTCAAGAAGTTGGCTCAAAAATGGCTTCCTCTGTCACGTTCTTCAAGACCCTTCTCTCAGGTGATCAGTTTTGATCTCTACCAGGGGGCCTCCTTGACTGAGGAGACCATGAAATAGCATCCAGTTTGAATTAGTTCTGAGTGGCCTGTGTGTTGGAAGGAAACGGGTTTCATGGCACATCTCTCATATTGGTTAAGACGAAAATGGTGAATTAGAGACCAAAGTGGGAAGAATATAAATTATTGTACCTATTGTTTCACCTGCTACTTACGTGGAAGAAATGGACACAATATGCATGCAAGAGTGGAATTTTGATTATCACATGCATTGCTTGGTTTTGAGAGTCTTAGGATTAATCTGTAAAATGGACTCTTATGGCACAACTAAATGCCTTTCCCACCATTGTTAACTTTTTTTTCTCAAGACGCATTGCACAAAACCATGGAAACAGCAAAGCACCCCTCCATTCCCTTTACTTTTACATTACCTGGTCACTCAGTTCCTACTCTCTCCTAGACCTCATTTTTCAGAATGCTATCCCCACAGATCACCTTGTGCACACCCCTGCCTCTATCCTTCTCTTCCAAGGTGACACAAGTCAATTTTTCACGTGGAAGAAGTATTTGGGCAGAAGGAACACAGGTTATTCTAGCTGTAACTAGAGAGAAATGTTTTCAGTCAATGTTGATTAAAATGTGACAGCCAATAGAGTTCTAAAAATAATGCTTTTAAGTGAATAGGTGATTGAATAGGCGATTAAAGTGATTTGTGGGGGTTTTAATCTTCCCACCAACACAATATTGTTTTCAGTCTTTGGATCAGGGCTCAACTACAGACTGTCTGCTCCCAGGTTGTCCTTGATGGAGCGTACTGCTTCCCTTCTGTAATTACTTTTGTAAGGTTAGAACTGATGTGGATGTTGGGATCATAGATACAAAGGAAAATGACTGCCCTCTGTGTATCCTTGTATCTGTAATTTAAAGCATAAGCAGGGCAGAGACAATGTCATGTATGGTTTGACCCAGCTGTCACTTTGAAAGGGAGACTTGGGCATTTTATGTTTTCTTTGCATACTTTTTTTTCTTCCTGTGTAGCTGTGGCAAGGAAGGGAGTCCTTGAGAAGAAAGATCTAATTTTGCAACATTGTGATGGAGGAAAACCTTGGTTGGCCCTTCCTGGCTTTGGAGTCTGATAAGTAGGCACAGAAACATCATGACATTTTCAGAAACTGGATGTCTGGCCCAAAGATGGCACAGTCCCACCTTATACATTAGCCATGTCCCTTAATGCTCCCCAGCCCCGCTCCAGTCTTTTCCTAAGCTCTGCCTCTCTTTCCAGCCTCTTTGTGTTTCTATAAAAGTCCATCTTCTTCTCCACATGGTGCATAGACCTGATAGCAAACCTTGGGAAGATCATTTCTTTCTCCTTCATGTAAGCTACATTGACTGTACTTACATGACTGAACTCTGGGGAAAATTAAAAGCTATGACCAGTAAGGTATCAGGAACAAAGAAAGTTCATCGTCCAAACAGCAGCAGCTCATTATCAGGAAGATAGTGTCTGTATTTCTTGTATACCATTTCTTGTCTTTGCTTAATAAGGATGAAGGTCTTGGGTTATTGTAGACTGAAATAGGGTGTTGGGGTGGCTTGAGCAGAGATGGAGGAGAGTTGAAGTGAGACTTCAAATTTTATTTATTTATTTATTTATTTATTTATTTATTTATTTATTTATTGGTGTTATTTCTGGAGACAGGTTTTCTCTGTGTAGCTTTGGCTGTCCTGGAACTTGTTCTGTAGACCAGGCTGGCCCCAAACTCACAGAGATTTGCCTGCTTCTGCCTCCCAAGTGCTGGGATTAAAGGCATATGCCATCACCACCCACCTGAGACCTGAGACTTCAAATTTCTTATGTGCAGATGCTAGCTAAGAACGTTTCTCAGATGATGTCCTCCCGAAGGATAAAGGACATTGTATATGCATGTGTGTGGGAATGTGAGTGTGGACGTGGTGTGATGCTGTGTGAATGGGGGTGTGGATGTGGTATGATGTTGTATGAATGGGGGTATAGATGTGGATATGATGTGGCATGAATGGCCATTTGGAAGGAGCTCTTGAACTGTGCAGAAAATACTTATAGTATTTCCACATTATTTTTTTTTCTTAAAATTTTCTCCCACATCCCCTTTTCCTCCAGTCTAAATGCTTGTCATGTCTCTGTGTTTGATGACACTCACATTTGGATTCTGATTGTGTTATTAATTTCAGCTGCCTGAAAAGAAAGCTGACTGTACTGAAAAACTACTCAGAAACCCATCTCCTTATAGGAGATGTTGCAAATAGCCTGGGGTGTACATGTGTTTCCTTGGCAGTTGTACAGGGGAACTCTGACATTGGTTGAATTTCTCCCTCGGAGGACATGTGTCACCTGTAATGTCAAGTAGTTATCCTCTGCTTACCAAAGGACATCAGCTCCCTGAAAATGGAACTACTCACCATTGTAGGGAATGGTGAGCCAATATGGGCCTCTTCTTGTGGGTCTTTTTTTCTGTGTGGAAGATTCTCTTCAGGCACTGTTTGAGAATAATCTTTCAGTTATGATTCATTTCTGTAGAAAAACAAAAACCTTTGGCAAAAGAGCTTAAAGAAAGTGAATGAGAACTCCTGCTTATTCAGACAGATAGCCAATGTAAAGGAAGGAAAAGGGACTGGCGAGGGATGGCTCAGAGTTCAAAGCACCTCCGCTCTCTCAGAGGACCTGGAGTTGGTTCTCAGCACCCCCATCAGGTGGCTCACACCTGTCTGTAGCTTCAATCCCAGAGGCCCAGAGGCCCTCTTCTGGCCTTCACAGGCACCTGCACATACTTGTTGCAAATAAAGTCAGGCAGGCAAAACACCCACATACACACAATATAATATTATGAATAATTAATCTTTAAAATATGAGCAAATATGTTCCTAAAGGCTTTTGTGTATTTTTATAGTCCTCACAGTACTGACACCAGCTTACTAGAGAGACAGACGTGGAGAAGTGAAGACTACTCAGATCTAGAAAGCAACAAAGTAAGGGTTCCAATCCTGCTGGCTGGTTCACCTTCACACTCTTGAGCATTTGTGTCATGTGTGGCCAGACATCAAGGTTATTCTGCACATCACCAAGCTGCGAAATGTTGGAAAATACCAAGATAGGGATTACTCAACCCTTTCTTTCATCCAGATATTGATCTGAGAGATGAGGGGTAACGCACATTTGATAGAGCAACCGTGAAGCTCTCATTTTTGTGCTAAGTTGCCTAAGATTTAAGCAGATATATCTGCTCCAAGAAATGAGACTTGATTCTGTCCCTATGTGACTGAGAAGCTGGCAAAGCTGGCATGTGTCCCTAAGGGACCTCAGTGTAACTACAAAACACTAAGAATTTCCAGTCTCTGTGCAGGGAGCAAGTGATGCCAGTGCTCATAGTTCAGTTCTGGGCACTCTGAAGTCGTCCCAACGGGCCTGGGAGTCATCATTTTCTCTCTCTCTCTCTCTCTCTCTCTCTCTCTCTCTCTCTCTCTCTCTCTCTCTCTGTCTTTCTTTTTTTTTCTTTCTTTCTGTTTGTCTTTCTTCTTTTCTTCCTTTCTTCCTTTCTTCCTTCCTTTCTTTCTTCCTTCCTTCCTTCCTTCCTTCCTTCCTTCCTTCCTTCCTTCCTTCCTTCCTTTCTTTCTTTCTTTCTTTCTTTCTGGTTTTTTTGAGACAGGGTTTCTCTGTGTAGTTTTGGAGCCTTTCCTGGAACTCACTCTGTAGACCAGGCTCCTGGAACTCAGAGATCTGCCTGCCTCTGCCTCCTGAGTACTGGGATTAAAGGCATGCGCCACCACCACACAGCCAGGCCTGGGAGTCATATGCCTTCTGTGGAGGCCAGACAAGGTAGCCCAAAAAGTCACCTATGTACCTTCTGGAAGCATCGTCTCTGACCTCTGCCTCATGCCGAATTGCTTTCTGACTCTTGATTTCAACTCTGGTCTCCTTGGCTTAGCTGTTCACTTCCTCCCACACTTCTGGTCCACCCCAGCCTGCTCCTCTTGGCAGGAATTGTCTGGGGGTAAAAACATCCTGGTTGTGTCCTTCACAGCTTCAGTCCTGTCTCCGGGACCCTTCCACAATGGTTCTTCCAGGTTGGGGTTTAAGGTCCTTTCATAGGTCTTAAATCAGCTGAAATTTATCACAGAACCCATTGGAAATGTGTTAACCGGAGACAAGATGCAAAACTTAAAATGATGAATCTTCTCAACCCAGTATTCTGTGTTTTGATTTTTGAGATTTAGTTTCTCATTTTCTGTAGCATTTCCTACATTGTAAATGAGGCTCCTGAATAAACATTAATGTTTATTTCAGTACTTTTATATCAGATTGCTCCTGAGAACACGATTATCTTATCTTTTATAACTTAGGTAGTTCTATTTTGTAGAGATGCTATCAATTTATAAATATATGTAAGATATTTATGTATGTAACTATGCCATTTGAAAACAGTCTTATGTTTGAACCCTACTATTAACCCTCTTACAGATTTTTAGCTGATTTTTTTCCCCAGAGATTGTTGTTTTATTGAGTTTTTATTTCACAGAACTTAAAATTGTCCATCTGCCTTTGTCACTGCTACCAGGATTCCCCTGCTGAGGTTCATTCCTTGATTTTCTATTCTCCAGCTCAGCAATTTGCTCATTAGACACAAGCCATGTTTGGTTTTTTTGGTATTATTTTTAAAAACATGAAAACAATATTTAAAAGTCTGAAAACAGTATTGCCTGTGGAGTCCTATTTACTCCACTGCTTAGGGACTTCAGTATGTGGTGTCTTTTAGGAGCCATGGAATGGATTCTGTCTTCAAAGAAATGTTCCCTCCACAGTTTCTCCCTTTGAGGGCTCAGTGGTAAACTTTCCTGTCTCACTGGCCAGAGATCTGATCCCAGCAACCTCTGGAGGGAGGAGGGACAGTTTAGAGCGCTGTTTACCCAGTGATTCCGGGAGAGGAGGGGAGATGACTTCATGCAGTCAGATGGTTTCCATGATCATTCTCATGTGGAGCCCCTGTAGTCACCAAAGTTGGGATTTATTTCTGGACTAAAAGATCACAAACAACATGAATACAATGAATAATTATACATCATGTACTGTACACTAAAAATGACAGCCAAAAGAGTGATTAAAAATAAGTCATGTTTTATAATTATAAAATACAAATATTATGAATATAATGACAGATTGTTTTGTTATATATAATTATATTATAAATATATGATCTTAGATAACTATACAGTCTATATAATTTATATTATATGTTATATAATATATGTAATTTTAATATTTTATTTTTCAGTGTGATCTAAGTTTTTGCATAGTTTATTTTACTTATGCTTATAAGACTTTGGAGTAAGAATTGTAACTTGAATAGGATAATTAACTTTTTCTTCAAAACACATTTATCATTGGAGCCAAGAATTGAATTTGGCAAAATTCTTCATCTTAACTGTCAAGAACACTACTAGTTTATAGTGAGACAAAAATATTGAAAAGGATTTAATGCCTTCATTGTGTTGAGAACTCTATTATGGAGAGAGTAAATAAGTAACATACATTGAACACTATAAATACACTCTTTTTTAAATTTGGGGGATGAATAGTTTTATTTTTTTTATTTTTCCCCTTTTATTAAAAGTAGATTATTTTCTCACACAAGATATCCTGATTACAGTTTCTGTTCCCTCACTTCCTCCCAGTTCCTCTCCAGCTTTTTTCCCCTCCAGATCTACTCCCTGTCTATCTCTCATTAGAAAAGAACAGGATTCTAAGAGATAACAACAAAACATGACAGAATAAAAATATAATAAGATATAACAAAAACCATCATATCCAAGCTGGACAAGGCAACCCAACAGAAGGAAAAGAACCCCAAGAGAAGGCACAAGAATCAGAGACCCACTTGTTCACACATTCAAGAGGCCCATAAAAATATTAAACTAAAAGCTATAATATATGCACAGAGGACCTGATTCACACTGCTGTAGGCCCTGTACCTGCTGCTTCAATCTCTGTGAGTTATATGAGCTTTGCTCAATTGATTTGGAGGGCCTTGTTCTCCTGGTATCCTCCATTCACTCTGGTTCCCACATTCCTTTTGACTCCTGTTCTGCAGGGTTTCCTGAGCTCTAGGGTGAGGGATTTGAAGGAGACATCCCATTTAGAGCTGTATGTTCCAAAGTTCCCTATCTACATAATGTCTGGCTGTGGGTCTCTGCATTTGTTCTCATCTGCTTCTGGAGAAAGCCTCTCTAACGATGGCTTAATAAGGCACTGATCTATGAGTATATCAGAATATCATTAGGAATCTTTTTTTTTTTTTTGCCAATGGTATTTGGTTTTACCCTAGGTCTCTGGGCTGTCTAGTCTTTGGTTGTTGGCCACCCAAGAAGCGTCAGGTATGGGTTTCCTCTTGTGAAGTGGACCTTAAGTCAAGTCAGACATTAGTTGGTTACTCCCACGAGCTTTGTGCCTTCGTTATCCTAACATATTTTGCAGGTAGGATAGACTGTGGATCAAAGGTTTTGTGGCTGGATTTGTGTTTATATTGATCTTTGGTCATCTGCAGAGAACCTTCCTATATCAAAGACACTAGAACATGGTGGTGAAAGTTCTGTGTAGGCACCAACTTGATCTCCCCATGTTCAATGAGTTATGCAGTTTTGTCTTTAGCAATAGGGCCTTGCTATCAGTTTGTAAAGAGCAACTATTGTCTCGGCAACAGCCTGAGTTTTTTTGGGAATTTCCATGGGACCCCTTTGGCCAAGAACTCAACTGGATATAAACCCAGTACCAGTACTGGAAGCTTCATTTGGTGACAAGAGATGGCCATTTGGGACTCTGTCCCCCTCATTATTTGAAGTCTTCATTAGGATCTTGGGACTCTGTCTCCCTCATTATTTGGAGACTTCATTAGGATCTTGGGACTCTGTCTCCCTCATTATTTGGAGACTTCATTAGGATCACTTTCATAGATTTTAGGAGATTTCTACTATACTAATTTTCCATACAACCACCTCTAATGCCTCTCAATTCTAGCTGTATCTCTCCAGATTCCATCCCTCAGCCCTATCTCCCTTCCCTTCCCCACCTGATCCTCCAGTCCCACCCTCCCAACCCCAGTAAACCCATTTATTCTATTTCCCCCTCCAAGGGAGATCCATGTGTCGCCCCCTAGTCCCTTTCTCTATACCTAGTCTCTCTTGGACTATGGATTGTAGCTTGGTTATCATTTATTTAATAGCTAATATCCATGTATAAGCAAATATTTATCTTTCTAGCTCTGGGTTAGTTCACTCAGGATGATTTTTGTCTAGTTCCATCCATTTGCCTACAAATTTCATGATGTCATTTTTTGATAGCAGAGTATTACTCCATTTTGTAAATGTACATTTTCTTTATCCGTTCTTCTCTTGTGGGACATCTAGGTTATTTCCAGTTTCTGGCTATCATGAATAGAGCAGCAAAGAACACGGTTGAGCAAGTGTCCTTGTGGTAGGATGAATTGTCCCTTGGATATATGCCCAAGAGTGGTATAGCTGGGTCTTGAGCTAGATCAATTCCCATCTTTTGGAGGCACCACCACACTGATTTCCATAGTGGCTGTACAAGTTTGAACTCCCAACACCAATGAAAGAGTGTTCTCCTTGCTCCATATCCTTGCCAGCATAAGCTGTCATTTGTGTTACTGACCTTAGCCACTCTGACAGATATAAGATGGAATCTCAAAATAGTTTTGGTTTTCATTTCCATGATGGCTAAGGATATTGAACATTCCTTTAAGTGTTTCTCAGCCATTTGAGATTCCTCTACAGAGAACTCTCTGTTTAGATCTGTATCCCATTTTTAATTGGATTATTTGGTTTCTTGATATCTAGTTTCTTGAGCTTTTTATATATTTTGAATATTAGCTATTTATCAGATATGAAGTTGGTAAAAAATCTTTTCCCATTGTGTAGGCTGTTATTTTATCCAAATGACAGGTCTTATGCCTACACAGAAGCTTTTCAGCTTCAGTTTTCAGTCCCATTTATTAGTTGTCAATCTTAGCGTCTGCACTAACAGTGTTCTGTTCAGAAAGTTGTCTCCTATACCAACAAGTTCAAGGCTATTCCCCACTTTCTCTTCTATCAGGTCAGCATATGTCTAGTTTGGAATTGAGTTTGTACAGGGTGGTAAGTATGGATCTATTTGCATTCTTCTGCATATAGACATCAAAACAACCTGTAAATGTACTGTTACTAGAAGATACATGCAGGCGTGATGAGACAGCTGAGGCAGAGTTTCCTATGATGTCATCATCTATTTGCATTGTAACATGGGTTTTGGCATTGCCTCATTATAGAGCTCAACCTAAAACATGTGTTCATGGAAGCATCCTTGAGTCTCATTATGTAGCCTAGACTGGCTTAAAGCTCATGGCCCTTCTGCTTCCACCTCCCACATACTAGCATCACATGTGTGTACCACCATATCCAGAAAACAAATGCTTTTGATACTGTCATGTATTTATATCGATGATAGGGATGTTGTCCTTGCTTAGGGAATAAACATCTGAGAATATTTCATGCAGAGAAAGACAGAGTAACCATCTAGAAAGACTTTCCTGTGCATTGTCATCAAAGTGCCCAGTTCCTTTAGCAGCCTTTCATTCACCCCCCTGAGATGCTGGATTCCTCAGAGCCCCTTCATTGTTTGCATTTGGTCTTGATTATCAGCCCTGCTTTGTGTAGTTATGTTTCTATTATTCAGCCTCAAGGCTGTGTGAATCTTGTCTGCTTTGCAAATATAATCAAAGGCTGTTTCTAAGTCAAACTTACACCATTCAAGTATGTTTCACCTCCTTATTCCCCATCATGTGGATGAAGTGATTGACAGAGTTAAGTTTTCACTTTCCCTGGAGGTCTTTTAGTAAAATATATATTTGGGTATATCTGTCTAAAAATGAATCCATTCATACCTGCTCTGTTCCAGCCCTATACTTTAAATTGGCTTTATTTCTAGGCAAAGATGTTAATTATTAGCAACTAATAAAATACACAAATTTCCATATTGTCAAGCTGAATATATTAACGTTGTCTTATTGAAAATTTTAATGAGAATTGTAGCTGGAAGTTTCTCTGGTCCTGCCAGCCCCATGGTCCTGCAGCCCACTTATAAAATAATTACTCAGAAGCTTGTATTAATTATAACTGCTTGGTCATTAGCACACGCTTATTACTAACTTGCTCTTACACTTAAATTAACCCATAATTCTTATTTATATTATTCTTAGCCATGTGGCTTGGTACATTTTCTCAGTTCTGCCTTGTCATCTTTCTTCCTCTGTGTCTGGCTGGCAACTCCTGACTCAGCCTTCCTTTTCCCAGAATTCTCCTTATCTGCTTGCCCTGCCTATATTTCCTGCCTGGCTACTGGCCAATCAGCATTTTATTTATCAACCAGTCAGAGCAACACATATTCACAGCATACAGAACGACATCCCACAGCAGAGAACATCTTTTTATAAACGAGTTTCATGTTATATTAACACCAGGGAACAATTTACAGCATTGCCACAGTGTCATTTTGGTATGTTCTGGATATGGTGTGGTTGCCTTGTGCTGTGGTTGAGAACACGCCTATAAATTTTTATCAAACCACAGTATTCATGTATCTTCATGGGACACATACATAATTATATACATTATATACATAGTGTAAGACTCAGATCACAGTCACAGTAAAAATCAATGCAATAATCATTTCCATTTCTCCAAACATTATTCGTTTTTTATATGTTGGGATTTTTGTGTTCTTCAAGTAATTTTTAAATCTACCATAGACAATTTTAACATTTTTTTCCTACTGTGCCTCAGGAAGAACCAAAAATAATCATTAAACTCTTTTCTGTTCTTTCTTTCCTTTCTTTTTCCCGTATTCTTTTTTAATTTTTAAAAATTGTTTTATGTGTATGTATGTTTTGCAGACATGGAAGTCTATGTATCATGCACTTGCAGTGCCCACAGTAACCAGAAGAAGGTACCAGGTCCCCGGGATCTAGATTTACAGATGATTGAGAATTGCCCAGTAGATGCTGGGAACTGAACCCAGGTCCTCTGGGAGAACAGCCAGTGTTCCTAAGCCCTGGGACATCTCTCTATCCCCACACTTTCAGTTTCTATTCATCATTTACCCATTTTCCTCTATGAGGTTGACTAATTAGTTTCCACAACTGTGTAAGAACATGCAATATTTTTTTCTATATTGAGCTCATTTTTCTGAAGGCACTGAATCCAGTTCTATCTACATGGCTGCAGATAACTGAATTTGATTTTGTTGTATCTGAAAAATATTATCTATATCTCACCATCCCTTATCCAGTCATTCTATGAAGGATGTCTGTATTGTATTAACTTCACATTTTATCTACAGTGGATATCATTTAATACAATGATTTCATCTCCAGTAGAAATGCTGGGACTTAAAGCATTCTACTTGTGGGGTTTAGTTTTTAGTTGAGTTTTTGGAATTTCCAAATTGTTTTCCATCATGGCTGCACTAATGTGTGCTCCTATCAACAGTAGCTAGGATATAAGAGTTCTCATTTCTCTGCAGCTCAACATTGGTTATTTTCTGTCCTTCTGTTTACAGCTGCTTTGACTGTTGCAGCGTGATACCTTGTTGCACCTTTGATTTGCAGTTTCCAGATGACTAGTGAAACTGAGCAGTTCTTCCACGAGCTTGATGCTTTGCATGTCTTCTTTTGAGAAAGGTCTCTAGTCCTTCAGCCCATCTTAATTGGAATACTTGTCTTCAATGGTATTCAGTGCTTGAGGTCTACCTAAACTGAGTACCAATCCACTGCCAAAGGCATAGTTGGCAAGAATTTTCTCCTATTTTATAGTGGACCTCTCAATTTTGTTACTTTCTTTGTCATTCAGGGGTCTCTTAATGATGCTCCCTCTTGTCTATTTTTACATTTTTTTTGCTCTAGGCCTTTGAGTTTCTTTCCACACTAGAGTTTTTGAAGTGTCTCCTGGTATATATTCTCTAGTACATAGTAACTTCGTGGTTTCTGGCTTACCATTTACATCTTTGGTCCGTTTTGAATGATGTGAATGTATGGAGAAGGGCAGGGATATAGTTTTACTCTGCTCATGCATATCCAGTTTTGCCCAAAGAAACAGGTACTTGACCGCTGTGTGGTCTTGGGATCATTGTCAGTTACCGGTGGGTTATGTGTCTCTGGGGGGTGGGGGTTGACTCTCGGTTCTCTTTTTGATTCACTCATTTACACACCTATTTTTATGCCTGTGGTATATTTTTGGTTACTATAGCTTTGTGGGATTTCTAAAGTCAAGTATTATCTTGACTTTTTATTGGTTAATCAATTAATTTACTTATTTATCAGTTAGGAGTCCACGTGAACTTTGGAATTGAATTTTCGATGTCTATTAATAATGTTATTTCCATTTTAATTCAAAAATTTCCACTGAATTTACAGATTGCTTTGAGTATGCCATCTCTTTCACGGTGTTAATTCTTCTCCGCAGACAAGGGGTCGCTTCCATTTTTGGGTGTGTCCTGTATAATTTCTTTTACCAGTATGATGATTTTTCATGAAAGTGATGGTTTTGTATTTGTTCCATTTATTCTTAAATATTTTATCTCCTCATCTCTTCATGCTATAGGAGGCGGCTTTCTTAATTTGTTTTTCAGCTAGTTTATCATTGCTGTACTCTTGCTTCTTTATCTTGACTTTACAGCCTGTAATTTTACTGAATTCATATCAACATTGTAACAGTTTACCTTGTCCAGAGGTAATTTTAGGTTTTGACACTCTTAAATTTTAAAATTTCATGTGATTTGTTCAGTATTTTTTGGGGAAAAAATCTTCATCTTGGATTTTTTTTTCCAGCACATTTTCAATGGTCTTATAAACATCTTTCTTTGGGAACTCAGATACCTAGACAGCTGGTTAATCCATTTCTGGTTTTACCCCTTTTACTTTTGACTTTTAGTTACCTGGCTAATAGCATGGGTGGGGAATAAACTGATTTACAGGCCATGGCTACTTTTATTGCCTCTCTATGGCTATTTCTCTTCCTCTTGGTTTTACTGCCAGATTGAGTTATATCACAATAGACATGCCTCTCCCCATTATTTATGGATGTAAGTTATAAACATTTTAAAGCAGAAGCAACTATGTGTTTTCCTAACTAGAAATTTATTCATAGGGCTGGAGAAATGGCTCCATGTTTAAGAGCACTTACTGCTCTTGGAGAAGACTCAACTTTGGTTCCCAGTATCCACTGTATTGAAAAACTCACAACTGCCTGTAACTGCAGAAACAGAGGATCTGACACCCCTTCTGACATCTGCAGAGACCACCACACACATAAAATAAAATAAATAATAGGAGTAAACCTCTTTTAAAAGTTATTCATAATTCCAAAAGCACAGATAAGACAAATTGAAATTACCTGAGATCAAGGAAGAGATATGAAGTGCATTCCATTTGTTTCTCTTGAGGCCCTGACATGGACACACACTTACACTGAATCTCTGGCCCTGACACCTGTGTATACATTGAGACCATGCCCCTGAGATACATACATACATACACACACACACACACACACACACACACACACACACACTCTGAGCCCTTCCCTTGACACACACACAGCCCCTCATTCTCTTACACACACACACACACACACACACACACACACACACACACACACACTGAGCCTATGCAACCCCTGTGTCCTATTTCCACTTAACCCTTGGGGCAGGGCTTCCCATGCAGAAATACTCTTATCGTTCTGAAGCGTGGGCAAGACTAATGTTAAAAATTACAATAAGTGCCTTTTATTGACATTCCTGCTTGCTCACTCTGAAGCATTAGTTTTTTAAAGCTGCATATCATTTCAGATGTTTAAATTCCATGCTGCAGAGTGTCTGTTCTAACAACTCCTCACTTCATCTCCTTGTCTGTGCAACCCTACCTTACACACTAAGAACATGTACTCCTAGGGTGGTTACTAAGTCTGGTGATGGAGACCTCATGAGAAGAAAAAAAAATCAACAACAGTGAATCTGATTGGTCCAGAAGAACATCATTCTCCTGCTGTTTCCTTGGTACTGATGTCAAAATCTAGTAAGGGATGTACATACACTCTTGTTTCATGTTGGAAGCATGTCTGGAAGGAGTGTGGACTTCATGGCTGAAGTTCATGGTATGTTAGTTTTCCAGTATTTAAAAAAGAGCAACAAAACCTTCTTTCCACACTGATTTTCTTAGAAGTAGTTGCTTTATACCCACCCCACTCTTAGGTTCCATCATGACACCTGTTAGTGATTCACTCATACATGTAGTCATATGATCTCATGGTGCAGAGAGACAGAGGCCTGGATATCATTATTTGAAAGCTGAACTTTTACCATTTTAGAAAGGAAGTCCACTTTTCCTCTGATACAGGTGAATTTTTTCTTTAAAGAAAAAGTCACACATGGCAGTGTACAGTCATTTTATGCCTTACAGTGTACATTCAAACCAGTCTTATTTGAAAGTATAACAGTATAGTTCACTTTTTATAGGCTAAAAGAAAAATAAACCTAAGCTAAGAGGCACTAAGGACAGGACTGGAGACATACAGCTGTTATATGAAAAATATGCTTGTCTCACCCTTTTATTTTACCCGATGTAGGGTATTTTAAGAAAAATTACAAATGCCTTTGCAACAGGGTAATTCAGATTCTAAAGAAGAATATAATGACTGCATGTGCCACCACTTTAAAAAATAAAATACCGTGTTGGGCTTGCTGACGGGAATGCCTATAATCCCAGCACATGGGAGAATAAGGAGTGAAGATGGTGAGTTTGAGGCCATCGTGGGCTATACGCAGCAAGATCCTGTCTTCCCCTCCCCCACAAAAAGGACCAGGGGTAGGGAGGGAGTAACAAGGAAAGAAAAAAAAAAAACACCTTGCATTGAACCATTTGTCTGTCTTACCCCCCTGTGGCTCTTAAATATTTGAGTTTTTACCACCTACATGGCACTTCCCAGCTGTCTCTGTTACTGTTCCAATGCTGTGAATACATGGTGGAGGACACCATGATCACAGTAACTCTTATAAGAGAAAGCATTGAATTGAGGCTTGCTTACAGTTTCAGAGGTGTAGTCCATTACTATCATGTTAGGGAGCATGGTAAGCAGACATGGTGCTGGAGAAGTAGCTGAGAGTTCTGTATCCTGATCTACATGCAGCAGGAAGAGAGCATCACTGGGCCTGGCTTGAGCCTTTGAAACCCCAAAGCTCACCCCATGACATACTCTAGCAAGGCTGCACATACTTCAACAAGGCCACACCTCCTAATCCTTCTCAAGTGGTGCTGCTTGCTGGTAACTAAGCATTCAAATACATGAGCCTATGGGAGCCATTTTCATTCAAACCACCACACCAGCAATGTCTGGTACACAGTCTGACAAGATTGACATTTCTTCTCTATCTCAGTTCTTCATCTTGAAAACTGTATTCATACTTCTTGATTAGGCTGCTGATAACACAGATTTTAAAAATGCTTGACATTTATAGTGACCTTGTGTCACATATAAATCTTATGTATAGCTTGCCATCCTGTTTTTTCCTAGAATAATCTGTAAGGTTTGTTTTTATGGATGTTTATTTACCTAATTCATTCATTTCTCTTGCTCTTTAGCAGACTATTGTTTTAAAATTATTTATTTAAGGTATACATCTATACCTGAGTGTATACATGTATACTGTATTCATGCAGTACCTGAGGAGGCCATAAGTGGGCATCATATCCCCTGGAACTGGAGTCACAAATGGTTGTAGGTGCCATGTAGGTGCTATGTATAGGGCCTGGGTCCTCTGTAAGAGCAGTCAGTGCTTTTAACCACTGAGCCATCTTTAAAGCCCCTCTAGTTGGTTACTTTATATGACAATTCACACTTAAATTTGTATGCATTTTTCCTGTTTAAAATACTGCTGTCCTAAGCCTTCTTGTCCATGTTGCCATGAACATGTGGAGGGGAGCCTCAAAGTTAGAGGAACACACAGATGGAATTGCCCTGTCCAGGAAGTACACATCTCAAGTCTAACAACATGGCCAAATGGTTACCCATTATCAAACCCAACAACACATCCCCAGCAGCAGGTGACTGTGTCATGATATGGGCTGTGCCCCACCCACTTTTTATAGCTTGCTAACTTCTGGCAGTCTGATAGATGTTAGTATAGGGCCAACTTCTGCAGTTACTTCTGGTGGTTTCCCTACCTCCTTTTCTGAAGTCTCCATTCACAAATTTCTGTTGTTCTTTGTCTAGAGGTCTCTGCACTCTACCCTCTCAGTTGTGTGAATTCTTCCTGTCCCCCCAGTCTTAGTCAACTCCTCCCACAGACTGTAGTATTTCATCACACTTCCAGGATGAATTGTGATGATCAAGTCTTCTACAACTAGTGTCATCTTTAAATCTTAATTTCAGTCTTCATGTATTAATTTTTGAATATTTGTGTGTGTGTGTGTGTGTGTGTGTGTGTGTGTATTGCCTGCATGTATGTGGCCTACATAGGTGCACTGCCTGAGGAAGCCAGAAAATGGTATGAGAATCCCCAGAACTGGAATTACAGATGGGTGTAAACCTACATGTGGGTACTGGGTACCAAACCTTAGTCCTCTCAAAAAGCAGTAGGACTTTGCCATTTCTATGGGCCCCACATAATAATTTTTAATCATTGTTTTACATTCATTTGAGAGGAGCTATGGGCCCATTGCCATGAGTGTGGAAGTCAAAGCAGTCAGTTCTTTACTTCTACCTCGTGTATTCTGGGGCTTGAACTCAGCTCATAGGGTTTGTCCGTGGAAACCTGTACCGTCTCACCAGCCTGCGTATTAGCTTTTATTCTTCAACATCTGCCTCCATTCAAAACCCCACTGTTCTATATTTCACCTTTTTATTGGACTGGCTCTTGTTAATTTATGTTTACTGTGGATATGTGCATAACTATATAGTTATAGCAAGCCCAACAGAGTTCTTCCAGTACGTGTCCTTTCTTGGGGGTATTTTTGTTTTCCTGGTATTATTGATTGCCTTGTTCCTTCCCTTGCTTAATTTC
This sequence comes from Peromyscus attwateri, assembly GCA_902168425.1. Taxonomy (NCBI): domain Eukaryota; kingdom Metazoa; phylum Chordata; class Mammalia; order Rodentia; family Cricetidae; genus Peromyscus; species Peromyscus attwateri. The sequence continues at coordinate 60,820 of CABHPP010001433.1, forward strand.
TGTGCCTCTGATAATTATTTCCTACATGCACCATTAGACTTAACAGAACACTCTCATCATTTTCCAAGCACGTAGACCTTTAAGGTACCACTGAAGAGTCCTTGGAGTCTACACACGGCACATGTTGCCCGGAGGTCATTGCTCTGGACACTTGCTGTCTCTGTATCATTTCTCATCCTGTCACTAACTGGAAACTGTTCAGCCCTTCACTGTCCCTGTATGGTCCCTGGGTTCTGTCTGTTGAGTTTTCCTCTTGGAGGTTAGTAACTTTATGAACAAATCTTTGTGAGGCTCACTTTTTAATGTCTTTTTTTTTTCCATTAAAGAGTGTCTTTTTCTTTTTTAAATGTGTGTGGTTATATTTACATGTTTGTGCTGAGGTATGCATGCACACCGGCAGTGTGTGTGCACATGTGTGTGAACACAGAGGGCAAAGGCCAATGTCAAGTGTCTATCCCCAATTGTAACCAACCATATTTTTTGAGACTGGACATTTTACTGAAACTGGAGCTCACTAATTTGGTGAGGCTGGTCTGCCTGGTGAACTCCATGGATCCTCCTGCCTCCACTCTCCCAGCTCTAAAATTTTAGGCATGTCTGCCATGCCTCACTTGTATGTGGGTGCTGAGGATCCAAACTCAAGGCTTCATGGTTACATGGCATGCAATTTACAGCTGAGCCATCGCCCCAGCCCTTTTCTTGGAGAATACTTATAGTTTGATCTCTTGGTCTCTGATAACTTTTTGAAAATTAACTTAAAATTAACTTTATTGCTTTTATTGAGGGTACCAAGATAGGTGAACATTTATCCAAGAAACATATATGTTAAATACAAACATTAATTATTTTTGAAAGGTGATATGTTTTTCTCTATCCATTTCTCTGTCTTTCCTGAATTTCTATAAACTTGAGGCTGTTCTTTGAAAATTAACCTTCAACTTCCTATTTATCGTTTTCCAACTTTGTATTTATTTGTTTCTTTGACTTTGTCTGACTTGGAAGTGATTTTCTGGTATCTGTATTTCAATACTTTGTAGCCTTATATCAGCTACTAAATTTTAATATCCTGAAGTTATTTCTCATTCAAGATTCATTTTGTAGCATCTCATTCATGTTTCTGAGGTGATAAAGTTTCTAATCCATAATGAGTTATAGTTATAGTTCACTTTCATTCAACCTCTTGTTGGCTTTTGACAGAGCCGCTACCTTGGCTCTGGGTCCCCACAGTCTTGCAGTCCTTGTCTCTTGGTTCATAGATAAGCCTGAGGCACAGGGGAGATCACTGGAAAGGGTTAATAACTGGTAGATTGACAGTTAAGAGGCAAGCTAAAATTGGTCTGTGTGTGTGTGTGTGTGTGTGTGTGTGTGTGTGTGTGTGTGTGTGTATAAAAGTGTTCATCAGGCTGTCTTGTCTCCAAGCCTCTTTTTTGTGTCTAGAAGAAAAGACCCACTCTCCTACCTGATTCCACAGAATCACACCTGCCCTGTAGTTCTAGAAGCAGGTGGCCAGGGAACTGGTAAGTCAGCAATTCACACACACAGGATTTAACTTTACTTCTTTTATCTCATAGTCTATGTTTTCTCTGGGGTTTTGCATCTCAAGATGCTCTAGTGACCACTTACCTCTTCCAAACCTTAAAAAAAAAATCACATCTAGAAAGAATATCTTCAGTTGGCTGTTCAAAAGTGATTCAGAAGTGAGGTTGCCTAGAAAGCCTCGCACTACGTTAACTCCTTATCCATGCTTCCTGTATCATTCTGAGCATCTTTCTCATCAGATCGCTTTCCTTACTCATCCCTTTCTCTGCTCCCTACTCCTCAGAGTCATTTCCTAGATCCCAGAACACTAGGGTTTAAACTGACCCACACAACAACTCAGCCAGTTGGTGAAGGGCAGCTGGATTGTGGTCATAGCTGAACCAAAAAGGAGTGTCAGCAATTCATTGGTGGTCAGGCAAAACAGCAGAAGTATTTTGTTTCTTCATTTTTAAGACTAAACTCTACTTGAAAAACTACTAGCTGGCGTGGGAACTGCTTATCTTGTGTGTCTCCCTGCTCTATGAAACTAGAGCTGTTTTAATGTGGCACTGAATTCCAGAAAATAAAAATTTTACAGATTAGTTTCTTCCACAGTTAATATGCAGTAAGCATTATTTGGCCATCCTGAAATTAAATATGTTAATAGAAAGGCAATATTAGAAAAGTAGCAAACGCTTTATTAGCAAATCCCAATTTAATTGTTATTAAAAGAAAATTACAACTAATGCTCCTTATAAGGATTTTTAATTATATGCATGTATGTATGACTGTGTAACTAACTATATGCCACATGAGTGCAGTGTCTGCAGAGTCCAGAAAGAGGTTGTCAGATCCCCTGGAGCTGGAGTTGTAGCAAGTTGTGAGCTGACCACCGTGGGTGCTGGGAGTTGAATTCAGGTCCTCTGCAAGAGCAGTATGGGCTCTCAGCCATTGAGCCAGCCCCTTAACACTTTCAACAATGTTCTTTATCTTTAGTCTTAACACATATTACAGTTATGCCTATCCTTTAAGTATTAATACATCAATAACCCAGGAGAATACAGCTGAAAAATAAGGACCAGAAGAGAGGGGGGGAAAGGCTATAACAAGAGATGTAGCTGAGTGGCTAAATGCTTTCCTATCCTGTGTAAGGTCCTATGTTTAATCCCTGGTAATTTGAAGAGAAACACACGTAATTATTGGACAGTCGTAAACAATTAAGACTTACAGTTTTAGTTTGAACGTCTACTCTCACACTTCCATGTATGCTGCTCTAAGCCAGCACCTTAATTGGGTTTTGCACACGCTTGAATTATCTTCCTGTGTTGCTAATAGACACAAATAGACGCGAAGCACGAATTAGAACGTAGTGTGTAAAAGAAAGATGGCAGCTTGCTTCCCATCCTTCAAGGAACCAGAGCCTGCAGGAGACACAGAAAGTGACGCAGGCTTTAAAATTGATGATGCAACCTTAGATGCCAGCTGAGAGCAGGAACTCTACTGGCTTCGGTGCTGTGGTTTCCCCTCAGAGTGAGGCCTCGGCTATTAGTTCAAGGGGAATTAGCGTGACAGATGGCAGTGCAGGCAGATGGAGTCAGCTCAAGCCTTGATAGGAGCTAGCATCCCTCACCATTACCTTGGGATGGTTTTGCTACCTACTTAAGGAAAACAAGAATGGATGAGATCGTCCCGTCAGGTCCATTTATTTTCATCCTAGAATTTTATAAAAAGAAATACCCTTCAGAATGAAAATTCCCACTGAAAGGTCAGAGTTGGATTTTGAGAGGATTGAGACTGTAATCATTTGTTCTAAATGTTCCTGAAACTGGTCTTAGCTGAGGCAAAACGGTAATGATTTTTGTGACTTGGAGACTGTGGTACACAAAATACCAAAACAATACTTTGGAGGGGGAAAAAGATCCTATGACCTTGAGTCCAAGGTGTATAAAATGGGGAGAAAAGAAAACGGAAAAGTTTCTAAGTAGATAACAAAATATAAAGATTAACTGGTTTGTATTTTGTTTGAGAGAAATGTCTGTTTTCTTTATGGAACTCTAGCAAGTATTTGGAGATAATGGCTTGGTATAGTATTTTCTTTAAAATACATGTATTTTACTAAATAACACTTCACAAAATCACCACAATATAGCAAAACAATGATTGCCTTTAAAATTCATGGTGTTATAGTAGGTTTCAAGCCTCAAATCACAGAAAGGTCCTTTAACTTTTAAAAACTGTGGCATATGCAATTCTCTGTAGGGCCAGATAAGAATAGGTGAATTGCCCTCTTCTGTCATGTGAAATATTTACCACACCCTTATTATATCGTTTGGCAGACAGAGGAGGGAGATTAAAAAGCCAGATGAATTCCTCTCTATTGGTTGATTTAGCAATGACACTGAGGAACTGCTGTTGGGAACACTATAGACTCAGGCTGTTCTTCACGCAGAATTGCTCCTCAGCACATTCAGAGGCAAAGCAGTCTCTGTGGCTGTTCCATGTGAGGGTGGTTGTTGTTTTGTATACCCTCAGAAGACGGAGTTGCTTCTTTCTTTCTCTTTTTCTGAGATGACGTCTCACTATGTAGCCCTGGCAGATTGGAACTCAATATGTAGACAAGGATGACCTCAAACTCACAGAGATGCCCCCACCACTGTCTCCTGGGTGATGGGATTCAAGGCTGCCATCTTGCTGCCAAGCCTGATGACCTGAGTCCTATCCCCTGCACCATCATGGTAAAAGAAAAAAAATAATAAACTCCTACAAATCATCCTCTGATCTGTATACATGTGCTGTGAAGAGTACATGCCAACCTCCTCAAATAAATAAATACATTTTAAAATATTTTAGAAAACAAAATGTCATCTCAGATATGGTTAAGGTATGCTTAATAGACAATCCCCTACCTTTCCTAAGAAATACTTTGGAAGACAGACTTTTCAAAGATAATATACCAGAAAGAACCAAGAGAAACACTGTGATGAAATTTCTGGGATAGACTGGGATATGAATATAAAATTGAGTTCTGTTTTCAGTGCATATGCTTGCAAGTAAGATTTCTGTCTGTGTCTAGAAGATTTGTCATGAAAATATTAGAGAGGAAAAACAATGCTTTTTCTGGTAGTTGCTTTCAAATTGATTAAAAAGAGGTTTCCACTCTGTAAGAAAAAAATGTATCTTATGCTCTGTGGCTGTTATTGCTCTAGCTGTGGCGCCTTTTGTAACAATTAATGGTTATTAGTTTTCCAGATCATCAAGCCAGAACAAACAGTAGGAATAAAAGTTGTCTAATTTCCCTTCCTCACTAGCTAAGGGGTCCAATAAAATCCCTCCTTTAGTGCCCCCACTGCTTGAACAGAAGCACACCCCCAACCCAATCAGAGATCAGCAAGCTGACCAAAGCAGGAAAAAAGTGGATCCCAGTCCTTCCTCCTCAAAGTGCAGACAGCTAAATGATGGCTTTCCAAAGATTCATACACATGATCCATTTCTCCAATAAGCACTGCCCATTTAGAATATGGCAGCTCAGGTTAAACAGCCCCGCCCATTCATGGGGAGTTTTGTTCTTTTAACCAGCATTGGGTGCAATGCTAACATTTCTGAAAAGGCAAATTCTACCTTCTCCTTCCTGTGACACCAGAATTGTCCTGTTGACAAATTGGACATATTCTTTCATTTCTTTCTTGATACTGGGAGGCACATCATTCTGTTCTTATGATTGAAAGAGATGGATGACAGAAATTATCAACCCCCACAGATCTTCTATTACAGCTTCCCACAGTTCTGGGAATTCCATAAACATTAAATGCATTAAATGTAGAAGACCCATGAGTCCTGTCTATTCAAATAACTAACTTCATCTTTTCCCCTAAACCCAATGGTTACATTCTCCTTTTTAAGAGAGACATTGTGTTTGTCAACAAAGTCTTACTTAGAAACTCAGGAGGACATGGTGGAGGCAGTACCCTAGTAGCCAGTCCTGCCTCACCCTCTGATACCTCTCAGCACAGCTGCAAAGCCCCTGAGCAATACAATTTCTCAGTGACTTACAGTTCCAAAGTAACATGATTCTAGTAAGTGATTGCTGAATGCTTCCACGTTATTTGACTCAATACTTCTCCATTATTCATGGGTCATTGACGAGAGAGTTCTCTGTCATCACAAGATGGGGAGTTTTGGCTAATGGAGAATTTTTTGGGAGAGTATTCTTTGGGGGGGAATAAAGGAATGTTATATTTCATTATGAATGGTGAATTGTGAAAGGGGATACTCTTCTTCCTTATAAGTGAAAGCAAGAATCTCAGCTGTTCAGAGGTGGCATTTAAAAAACATCTTTGAAGGGCTAGAGAGATAGCTCAGTGGTTAAGAGTACACACTGCTTTTGCAGAGGACCTAGGTTTGTTTCAAGCATTCACACTAGGCAGCTCACAACCACCTATTACTCTAGCTCCAAGGATCCAACATCCTTTTCTGAGCTCTTCAGGCATGGCACTAACATGCACATACCACACAGACTCTGCCTTTATTTATTTTTAATCTTCGATTGACAGAGGCCGTGATAACCCCTTTGCTCCAGAGGTTGTAGCCAGGGTGCAGTGATAGAATATGCTATCATCATGTCATTTTCTGACACTGAAACCACTGTAGTAGGAATCCATGGCTTTATAAACAGGGCCAAGGGAGTGGAGCCTACAAAAAGAAAAATCCACCTTCAAGTTCATCTTTCCATAAGAAGGACCAAGACTTTGTGACCCACAAATTTCTTCCTCCAGAGACTGTATTTCTCTGCTCAAGACTATCCCTGGCTATAAGTTGAGCAGGTGGGCAGTGACATACCCTAATTTGTCTTTCTTTATTCATAAATATCCACATTAAAATAAAAACCCTCTTGAGATTCTTGACTTGAAACATCACCTTGAACTCAGCATTGAATGGATTCAATTATGAAGGAATCATTACAAATGTATGCAGAAAACAGTGATTATCACACATAGACTCCAAATGGTGGGTCAGTAAGCAAGTAGAGGATGCAATCAGAGACTTCCTTATTGTGTTTGCTATGTCTCAGACTCTGTGCTTACTGCACAGATCAGAGATAAAAGATGGTAAGGTTTTTTTTTGTTTTAGAAGTCGTTTAGATAAAAATTCAAGCAGACAAGTGAGTGAATTGCAACTGAAAAAGACAGGATTTAAATCAGATACCTGTGGGTATGGAAATAAGTGGGTAATAGAAGCTAGTTAGGTCCAGGGAAAACCTCTAAAAAGTATTCACAGGCAAGCTGTGATTTACTCTAGACCACAACTACTCTCAAATCGTGTATGGTTTTGAAAGCAATTCATAGTAATTAAATTGTGTGTGTGTGTGTGTGTGTGTGTGTGTGTGTGTGTGTGTATTGAGTGTTAAAAAGGCTTGACTCCTATAAAAGTTACCAAACTAGTAGTATAGTCTGGAAGGTCCTTGAACATCTGCTCAGCTGAAATCCCTCCTTAACCCTCACCAGGAAGCCCTGCCTCCCCAGAATGCCTTCACCCCACTACAGGCAGTTCAGCCCAAAACATGGCTGTGCAAACCCCCAAAATGAGTGCTATCACCTGCTTTGTTGCTTCCTTCCCTGACTGTGTCAGTGTTGAGGATAGACCACGAGCTTCAGAGCCTGACTCTGGAGCAGATGCGTCTTCTCTTCATAAATACATCTAATCAGAGGGAAAACCCCCTGGACATAGAGCTGTAGTCTGCTTAGTGGGGGTCACTGGAGCCAATCCCTTCACTTCCAGGTGCAATCTCCAACAAGTTAGATGTATGTATATCACTCTGGCTCTGTTGCCTTAACTTTGCTGTACGTGAATGCTCTAGAAGTAGAAACACATGATCCTAAATATTAAATTTGAGTAATGTTGCTTTGGCAATGCTGTCAGTCACGTTGTCCATCCACTGATGTGTTTTTGGCAACTGTTGACATTTATGTCTGTCAGTCAAATTTTACTATATCCCTTACGTGGGAGATAGGGAGACTTGTCTATGTCTCATTAAAAGGCACGAGTGACATATATATTTTTGCAATTACAAATAATGTAGTAAATATCTTTCTAAAGATTTTTTAAATTTTTCATTAATACACACACACACACACACACACACACACACACACACACACACACACGTACGTGTACATGGGTATGGTGCCTGGGAAGCCCAGAATCAAGCATGGGACCCCCTAGAGTCGTGTAGTGAATCTTTTTCTGTACCACCAGCTCCCAAATAACAACATGGAGACTTCTTATTAATTATGAAAGCTTGGCCTTACCTTAGGCTTGTCCCAGTAGCTCTTATAACTTATGACTCATTGCTTTTACCTCTCCTCCTACCTGTCCTATTTCCTCTGTGTCCAGTTGGTGACTTCTCCTCCTCCTTCGAGTCCTCTCTGTCCTGAGAAGTTCTGCCTAACTTCTTCCTGCCTAGCTACTAGCCATTTAGCTCTTTATTAAACCAATCACAGTGGCACATCTTCACACAGCATAAAGGAATATTTCTCAACAGAGCTGGAATTACAGGCAGTTACAAGCCACTTTATGTGGGTTCTTGGAAGCAAATTTTGGTCCTCTGAAAGAGCAGTGAGTGCTTTTAACTGGTGATCCATTTCTCCAGCCCCTGGACATTGTTCTATATGCAATGTGGCAGGTGTGCACATGAGTTTCTTTGTGGCACATACTTGGAGGCAGAATGGTCTTTAGGTCTAAAGGGTAGTGACTTTAAATCGTTTTTAATCTGCTCACAGTGCTACATGGAGGTTCCCACCCATAACAGAGCTGTAGTCTAGGTTATTTCATTGTTTTCATTTTGGAGATTATGAGAGAACACGAGTTATGTTTACTGAAACACTCATCCTAGCTCAATGGTTTGTCCATCTTTTCCTGGGTTTCTTGTTCTTTTGGCTTTCCCCACAGGGCTCAGTTCTGAAATCCTCTCACTTGTCTGTTGATTTGCTCCAAGGTCCTTCATTAGCAGGTCCCAACTCTGTTTGTTACATGGGGTGTGTTGTGTTCCGCTCTTTTATTTTTATGATACAAATAGTTCATGTTTGATATGGTGGGTTTTTCACCCTTTCTACATAAGCTTTCCTCTTTGCCTTTTTTACCTGAATTTCTGATCTCATTGTTTCATATATGTTTATCTATCCTATATTTTGAATAAACTTTTAAAGTTGCAGGCTGGGGAGATGATTCAGTGGCTAAGATGCTTGCTGTGCAAGCCTGAGGAACTAAGGACTAGATTTCCAGAGCACACATAAAAAGCCAGGCATGTTGACACACACCTATAACCCCAGCACTCGGGAGGCAGAAACAGGAGGATCCCTAGTGCTCTCTGCCATGAGCCTAACTAATCAGTAAGCTTTGGATTCCATGGGAGACCCTGTCTCAAACAATACAGTTGAGGGTATTGGAGGGAAAAACCTGATTTCAACCTCTGGGCTTTACCCCTATGCCTGTTTGTATGCGTGTGCACAAACACACAAACATACACACACTTTTAAAAAAAGTTTTATTCATGTTTATAATTTGATATGCCAAAGATGTTTTTATGTGCATGTTTTGAGAATAAAATCTAATTTTTAATCTTTTCATATGGAAAGCTGGTTACACCAACCCTATTATATGCATGTTCTCCATGATTCTATGCTGCTAACCTGTCTGTGATAAACAGTGTGTGGGAGGCTCAGGCTCAGTTCAGTTCTGTTTATTCTCAAACTTTTCAGACACTCTATTGTTCCAGTTTCCTGACTTTTTAATCCTTCAGTATTTGATAAAAGCAGCATTGTTCTTTTTTATATATGAAAGTCTGACCATATACTAGGGATTACCAATGTTGGCTTTTAAATATTAAGTTTAAGACACTTTTTATTTGAAGATTGATATTCCTTTACTTATAAAATAATATTGTCAATTCGTGCATACATTACTTTAGTGATATTAAAAAAGCTTTATATTTTACTGTGAAACATTATCCGCTTATTTCAGTAGGTTTTTATTCTAGGTGTAATATTATTGACTGTATGTTTTTGTGAGTAGACTTTTTTTCCCTGTTGCTTTTCCTAATCAAATGATTAAGAATTTAATGATGGAGTGAGAAGATGGCCCAGTAGGGGAAACGTTTCCCATGAGGACCTTTAGTTCAGATCCCCAGCACCCACAGAGAAGCTATAATCCCTACAGTGGGGAACAGAGGCAGGAGGATTGGCAGAGTTCAGTGGTCAGCCAGTCTAGCCAAATCGATAGGTTTCAGGTTCAATGAGGGATCCTGTCTCAAAAAATACGGTGGATTGGGACTATAGAGAGAGGGCTCGGCGGTTAAGAAGACAGGTTGTCCTTCAGAAGACCCAGGTTTAGTTCCCAACACCCACATGGCCCCTCATAAATGTGTGAAACTCCAGTTCCAGGGGATCCACTGCCCTCTTCTGGTCTCTGTAGGCACTGCACACATATGGTGCACATGTTGAACACATGCAGGCAAAATACTCATAGACATAAAATAAAAATTAAAAAATAATTAAACATAACGTGGAGAGTGATAGCAGATGCCCTTTGTCAACCTATAGCCTCCACATGTACCCCTCTCCTCACACGCATGCACCACACATGTGTGGGCACACACATACACACACACACACACACACACACACACACACACACACCCCACAGAGACAGACACAACCAGTTTAATGATATAAATAAATGAAATACAGAAATATTATTGAGCTTTTTATGTTGATATTACAAAATTACTGTAATAAATATTACTACTCATTTTAATAGCTTAACAGTTATTTTGAACTTCTCACAGTGCTAGTATTATTTAGTAATTATCAAATTTCACAACTAGACTGTAAGTAAAACTATGTGACTTCTCATCTTTATTACTTTTTTTCTCATCTTACTTTAGTAAGAGCTTTAGAACATATTGAATTTCTACATTTTAGAAACTATAACAAGAATAGCTGTGTTGTTCATGATTTAAAGTGTAATAATTTACACATGATATGCTGTAGGGTGTTGTGAAATAATATTTTTGTACACTGTGAAAATGTGACTTTCCAAGGCACCTTCTCATTGGTTTAACACAGAGCTAAATAGCCCAGAGTCAGGCAGGAGGTATAGGCAGGACCTCCAGGCACAGAGAGGGCTAGGGATGAAGAGAGGCAGAGAAGCCAGCTAGACACAGAACAATTCAGACACATAGAATAGCATAGAGGTAAAAGTCATGTGGTAGAACATAGATTAATAAAAATATGGGTAAATTAAAGTTAAAAGAGCTAGTTAGTAACAAGCCTAAGCTATAGGCTGAGCTTTCATAATTAATAAGAAGTCTCCATGTCATTATTTGGAAGCTTGTGGGACAGAGAATAACTCATTACAGTAGGATTCTAATAAACACTTTTTTATCACATTAAAGAAAAAGTTTTAAATTTTTTAGTTTATTACTATATCTTTGATTTGCTTTAGTTTTCTATTTGTTTATGAAAATTACCAGCAGAAACTTAATTTTGTTTTTTGTTTTTGTTTTTTTAAATCTATTTTTATCCTATAGCTGAAAGTTTATCCAGTCCTGCCCGGCACCACAGTCGGGATGAATCTCTCCCACCCACGTCCCACAGCCCACAGCTGCTTGTAAAATAATTACTCAGAGGTTTATATTAATTACCAATTTCATGGCCTATTGAAGGCTTCTTACTAGCTAGTTCTTATAACTTAACTCTGCCCATTTCTATTAATCTGTATGTCACCACATGTTCCGTGGTGTTACCTGTGTGCCATTACTTGTTGCTCCCTGGACAGGATGGTGTCTCCCCAGACTCTGCCTTTCTCTTTCCTGTCTCTCTCCTTAGATTTCCTGCCTGCCTCTTGCCATAGGCCAAGGCAGCTTATTTATTAACCAATGGGAGCAACACATATTCACATACAGAAAGACATCTCCCAGCACTTCCCCTTTTTTGTGTAATCAAAAAGGAAGGTTTTAACCTCAACATAGTAAAATTACATATAATAGAACTGTTATCAAGCAAGAATTACAGTTATAATATCTAATCTATTTGTATTTGGCAAAATTAAAGAAAATATTCTATCTATCCTATATTTGTGAGTCTAATGTTTCACATCTACTTTATCTTTTATCATGACTAAGGACAACTACAATTATAACTATCTGGTCTTCAACTACATCAAGGACCCCAGAAGGATATAATATTACCTACGTAAACAGAAAATGCACTGTAAGCAACTTCCAAAATTCTGGAAATGACAGAGACAGCTGCCTGCCTGGACAGTCATCCAAATTTCCTCTGTAACACTGGGGCATCCATCTTTAGCCAATAGTCCTAGAGTATATTTAAGTTGCTTCTCCCTGTCTCCTCTGCAAAGCAGGAACCTGAAGAACCATTTTGCCCTATTTTGGCAAATTCAGTGGTCATTTTCCTATGGGTCCTGCATGTCCAGTTTATACAACATATTACCAGCGTCCAGGCAAGAGCAGCCTCTTGCCCAAATGGCTACTTTTGCCAAGAAGATGATAAACTCCATATGGAGTATCTTTGATGCCCATCCTCCTCTCTGAAGTTTCCATATATTTGTAAATTCTCTAAAATTCCTCCTATCACTGATCTCTGATTTCATGAATTGTGGTCAAAACTTCAATCTTTAAATTTATTAATATTTGTTTTGTGACCCAACATATAATGTGTTGGAAAACATTCTAAGTATAGTCAAGGAATATATGCATTCCATTCTGTTGGGTGGAATATTATGTCACTTTACAGTTTGCAGCAGTATCATTACCAAATTAATGCAGTATCGAAAGTACAACATGAACAGAAAATGTATTCTATCCTAATTGATTGTTAATCGGATGATGTTTCTTCAGAGTCTCTTTGTGTACA